>MDKI01121429.1:0-124084 GCA_005239505.1 Nicotiana paniculata
TTAAAATCCTATATTACTTGTCGACCACGTACACTTGCGTGTGCATTGGAAAACCAACCAACACATACCATTGAAGAGGAGAGAAAGAAGAATGAAAAGAGCAAGACAGAGAGAGCACAATGGTTAGCCTTGGCTTGCAGCCGGCTAACAATTAGACAGTAGCAAATAGCACAAGAGAGAGAGAGCAGAGATTCTTTTATTGTAAGAGATACTTTTTGAACCCCAGTGTTCGTATCGTTGTTAATGAGAGAGTAGGGTACTTATAGTTTTAACGCAGGCAGAAGGAATAAGGTAAAAAATAATAATTCAATAATAATAATAGAAATATACCAATTAAAATAAGGTTAGTTGCGATGACTTCCTTTAATCAAGGAGTGTAAGATTCAAACGTTAGCCAAATAAGGAATGAAACCATATGAGGCTGAATTAACATATAAGGAAACATTTTAGCATAGCACAAATATACAACATATAATAGAGTCTAGGTTCAACAAACTCTAATTAAGGAATGTTTAAGAATCAACTTGACAATGTAATTAACTACGAAAAATAAGGTAGGGAAGGATGGAAATCAACAGGAAACCCTCAAGTGAGGTTTAGATTACTGGAAATTAGCATCAATTAGGGAAAGGTATCATGTATGACTGAAATACCACACACAGGAAAAATAATTTCAGCATATAGAACAAGTAATTACCCTAGGTTCAGAAAATCTAATTAAGAATCGATTAGACAGTAGAATTAATCAAATAAGACAAATGAATAACTCATGGATCAAAATCAGTAATGTATTACCCTAGGAGATCAGTGAAGGACACCAATCTCAGGGAAGGAATGACTCAAACAAGGACAACATTAACTAAAGAAAAATAACACGAATTAAATAAACAATGTTCAAGAAACCAGAAACCCTAGTAATCACAGTAGAGTAAAACCATATGAAATTAGGGATTCATATGTATCACAGGGTAAACATGGATATAAGCAGAAGAAGCAAGAAAATCATAGACATATATGAACACCATAGGGTAAAGCATCAGCGAATCACAAAGCTCATGAAACACATACACATATGCAAGTAATATATTCATAGACAAAACAGGGACTAGGGTTTAGGACTAGAAATTAGGGTTTTCAACACAGGTAAAGAGAGACTCCAATAAATCTCTAAACACAGTAGAAATATTAGGAGAATACTAAAGAAATCATAGGAAAACCGTTTAAAGAAGGGGTCATGAAACCCTAGTTGAAAACGAAGAGTCATTTTGAGAGAACATTTGAAAATCTTTGAGAAAACATCAAAATAGCTTAAAATATACACATATCTATCATAGATTTAAAAGAATCGGGGAGTTTAAGCATTAGGGTTTCAAAGAGAACCCAGAAAGATGAGAGAAACCTCAAAAATGTTACTGGTTTAAACCCAGAGGTTATATATCTTACTCGAATAGCCAGAGGTGGCCGGAGAATGGTGAGCAAGGCCCAGGTGTAGGAGGATTCAACCCAGGTCTCTTGAAGACCTTAGAGATGGAAAACACCGCTGTGAGGGAACCATAGGAGGCAGAAGAGTGGTGAAGGTTTCAAGGTCTCTAGCGAAGGGATGGCCGGAGAAGATGAAGAGATCCATCGGAACATGAAGAGACATGAAGTAGAGATATGAGAGACGGGGAGAATGAGAGGGGGTCAGGGGGGTTAGGTAGGTTTAATTATGGATACAAAAATCTGGGTCGTTGATGTAATTTGATCAACGACTCAGATTGCTTTGGGGTTGGGTCGGTTAGGATATTGTATTGAGCTTGGGGGGTCTGGGCTAGTTTAATTGGGTTAGGGACAAAGATTAATTTAGGCTAGAATTTAAATAAAAAAAGGGCTAATTGTTAAATACCCAACTAAAATTAATAAAAATAATTTATAAAATAGCTGATAATTGTAAAGATGAAATCGATTCTTAGTAAATTAAATTAAAATGATTTAAAAAATATAAATGACTAATTACTGGAAAAAAAATCATAAAACACATGATTAGGCTATAATTGCAAAGTTATTGCAACTACGGCCAAGGAGTGCCAATTTGGCTAATTGTGAAGTAATTTTGTTTTAATAGGACCAAAAATAATATATTAAGTCAAGAAAAAAAATTTTAAATCATTTGTAATGTAATTTTGTAATTGATTATTAGAAATAAAATACTGGATAAATTTAACAAAAAATATGGGAAAATTATAGAAAAATACCAATTGCTATGAAAGCCTGATTTTGAAGGTGTAAATGCAAATTAAAAAATAATTTGAGAAAAAAATTGGGTACCAACAGTAGTAATTCGTCTTTATGGAAAGAGATTTTATGGCTCTCCAATACATGTCCGACCATGTTAGCCACCTCTCCACTAGTCATGTCGGCGGGTACATAAGCTTCGCTTAACACCTTTACAAAGCATTCATGTGCGCATCTGAGTTTTTCAGCAGCGATAAGATGGATATCTGAGCAGGATTTTTGTTCAAGTGGTCAACAACAGAATACTCCCTCACTTGTACCTTTCTCCAAAGATCGTCGGTAACAGTCTTGACAACAAACGGCTTAGGTATAGCTTATTTGCTCGTTCCTCGTAGATTCTTAGGTGTGTAAACTCTGCCTGTTCTAATCATACGTTGTGTGACACCTGTTTCTTCCACTTTGGCCTTTCCCTTTCTCCGTGTTTCCGCAATATAATCCCACAGGATGGCATCAGACTTGTAAGATGGTTTGGGAGCTACTATCATAGTGAAGGGTGTAGCTACCTCAACTTCAAATCGCGTCTGGTTTTTTACCACAACTAGCGTGAGGGTGAATGGAGATGTTTTAGGAGCGTCTCCCTCTCGGATGAGTTCAATGGACCCTTCCTGATCCCATTCCTTGTCAATTTCTATCACATTTACTCCATCACCCTTGTGATCCAGGAGAGAGTTGTTGCAAACATTTGGTGCAACTTCTTTCGCCTGTATAACCTTAGTGTAGATCAGCTTCTGAATCTTATCTTTCAACGTGCGACATTCCTCAATGGCATGACCTTCATGCCTGAATGATAAGCACATGTTCTGTTGGGGTTGATCCATTGGGAGGGAATTTTCACAACAACAACAAGAATATAGCTAACATAACCAGCGGCCTTCGATCTCTCATACATTTGCTCTATGGGTTTAGTAATTCGGGGGTATTGTCTAGGACATCTGCGGTCAAAATTTGGACGTGGCTTCGGGTAGTTTTGGCAGGCGGCTGGATGTGAATGGTAATATGCAGATTGAGTGTTGTAGGTATGGTAGGTTTCAGTGTATTGGTATTTCGGGGCTGAGGGTTGATATGTGGGTGAAGGTGTTTGGTATGTAAGGGGAGACTTAGGGCCCTGGGCTAGAATCACATCACCCATTTATTTCTTCTTCAAAATGCCTCCTGATTGCAAAGCTTTATTTGGGGCCTGCAGTGCCTCGAAATTGGTTACCATTCCATTTTTAATTCCTTCTTCTATTCTTTTTCCTAGCTTGATGATGTCGGAGAACTTGTGATTTTCAGTGACCATCAACATTTCGTACTACTGTGGATCTTGAGCCCTAACAAAGAACTTGCTTATTTTTTCTTCTTGAAGTGTTCGCCTTAGCTTTGTGGCCTCTGATCTCCAACGAGTAGCATACTCGCAGAAGGTTTTTGTCATCTTCTTCTTGAGGGTTTGGATGTAGAAAACATTTGGCGCATTTTTCGTGTTGAATCTGAATATATCCATAAAATCTGATGCCATACTCACCCAACTAACCCACTTTTTTGGGTTTTGACTGATATACCAAGACAAAACATCTTCGGCAAGGCTTCTCTTGAACAGTTTCATGCAGATTTGCTTGTTGTTACCCACTCCTACAAGCTTGTCACAGTACGTTCTCAGATGCACCTTCAGGTAACAAGTACCATCAAACATTTCGAACATGGGAGGTTTATAACCCTCTGGTAGTTCCACATCCGGCTGAATGCATAGGTCCTCATAGTTTAAACCTTTATTTCCTTTCCCACCTTCAACACTCTGGAATCTACCTGTGAGCTTCTTGAGTTCCTCTGCCATGTTATTAATGAGCAGGAGCTTCTTAGTTGATTCAGGTATATATAGGGTTTGATGCGAGGTATGGGGTAAGGTTTCCACATATATCAGATTGCTTTGATAACTTCCCGAAACTTGGGTATATGGGTGGTCATTGGTCGAGTTCTGGGGATCGGGAGTGGGTTATGGTGCATTTGGGGTGAGTGATAAGTAGTGGTTTGCAGGTATTGGAGTTGGATGATGGTGATGTTGTTGAGGGGTCGGCAATGGTGGTGGGTTAAGGTTCTGGGGAAGCGGGGGATTGTGATACTGGTGTGGTGCAGGAGGATTTGGTGGTGGATTTTTTGTTTTGTGGGTTTTGTGGTGGCATTTGGTTCGGGGTAGTTGGGTTTTATTGGTTGATGTGGGAACAATCAGAGTGAGGGAGAGGTTTGCCAGATTTTGGACTTGATCGAGCTCGCCCTATAATTTCAAGATTTTCTGCTCTAAATGTGAGACTAGCTCATTCTGCCCTGGAGTACTTCTTCCATCTAAAGTTTCCACATTTTCTGCCACAGTAGTATTGTCTTTCCTGATGGTTAAATCATCCATCTTCCCTTTTCCCTTGTTTTTGCCTTTAGGGTCGCTAGGTAGAGAAGAAGGCCGAGGAACTCTGGATCTAGTGTGGTATGATGATGATGCCAGTATGCACAAACCAACCTTTGAGAATGGGAACAATCAAAAAAAAGAAAAAAAGCAAAGGTAACCATGTTAGTAAGGTGAAAATAAAAGAATGTTTGCAATATTTAAACATGTTTCGCAAAGTCGTGCAATAATTCATGTCCTAATTTTTAGGACCTCATTGTGCCTGAGGTAGGCCTAAGCGACACATAGACTTGAGAAAATTGAGACCAACTTTGCTTCATTTAATTAATTCAAGAATAGGCCAAAACAAATGTTCACTAAATCAACAATAATAAGTCACTAATGGCATCAAACCTTATTACATAAAAATCTAATCTAATCTAGAAAGTAGTAAAGAACATGATCTCCTAATCTATCGGATCCTTGACCTTCTCCATGCTTGGCTCTTTTGACCCTATCAATTAGGTTTCCCAAATCACGCATATCCAACAGTAAGTAAGCTTTTGCCAGATTTCCTCCCTCATCGTTGTTCAGGCCTTGACAATCCGAGAGTCTCTTTCTCATCTTCCCTTCTAGCTCCATCAATCCTTGTTCCAAGTATTCCAATCTTTATGTTGACTTAGCGGCAATCTATTTAATTCCGTTATCACCTCCATGTTCACTTTGTGCTGCTCAAAATGTTTAGCTTCAAACTCGAACACCTTTTGCGTAACCTCTTGTACTTAACTTGTGCCTCATCCACTTCATCTATAATCTTGTCCTTTATATTGACTCCTGACCTGACGTCCCCTACTATGTCATCTTCCAGCCGTGATAGATAGTAGTACATATGTCCAACATGAAACCTATCAGGCTCGATTGTTCTCTTTCGACAATGATCTTTTGGTTCCACATATGTTGCGCCTCAAACTTGAAATATGCTTTGTACTGGAGCATGTTGGAAACCCGAGGTATGACATGTTTCCTTCATGATTGCCTCATTACCCTTATGGGAGCATAAGGATAGATTCCTCACAACCCGATCACTACCAAATGAGTAGTTCCACTTGAATTGATAATAAAATCACTACTTGGAAACCATTCAAACAACCAATGTACCTTCTTGTTAGTCAGATTGCCAAAGAAACGCACCCAAATTACATCATTTCCAAGTTGTGTAAGCCCGTTTGGAATAAACGCCATTTTCATTGGGTGATAGTTGGCTATGTAATCATTTAGTGGCCTTCGCAGAAGCTCTTGATGGTATTTTCCTCTCTGAAAGTGTTCTAGTAGCCAGACTTGTAGTAATAGATTACAATCCTTAAAGTGTCCAAATCCTTGCTGCACTGATCTAGAGCACGGTACATATCAACTAAGATCATAGAAATAATGGGATAAGTTTGTTCCTCGATGCCATCCATCAAGGTCCTGGCGACCATGGCTAAGAGAGTGAATCCTTCCTTCTTTTATCGGAAATATCAACAACCCCAAGAAGAAGACGACGACCACATAAACTCGGCGGTGCACCAAACCCAAAGAAGTAATGGCGAGTTCATCGTGGTGAAGACGATACGACTTGCTATGACCATAACGCTCGTAAAAAAGGGATATATGATTTCTTTAGACAGAGTAGCTCATCATTCTTCTTAAAACCCAATATTTTCAGAAAATCATGGGGAGTGTGATTCTCTTGTACCAATAATCCCGGACTATCCCATAGCAACTTGGCGAAGCCTCCTATTTTTTATAAGAGAGGAGTCATTTCTACATTGCCAAATCAAAAATATCTCTTTTCTCATCCCAAAACATGGTAGCAACCTCAATCAATTCCCTATTTGGTTGAATGTTTAGCAATGATGGCAGGTCACCAAGTACTCTCCTCACATGATTCTTGTCGCAAGGTTCAAGGTCTTTCCACCATTCAAGTAGCGAATGTGGGATGCTTTGGACCATACCGAACCTTGGGATTTCATGCTTCATTTTCTGAAAACAAACAAAGGTTAGCCCTTTTTCCCTTAATATTTGACTACTTACGCAATAATGATCACACGTTGGCACATTTTCTCTAAGTAATGCACACAATATGATAGTGCCCATTTAGATTGTGGAAATTCCGTCAGAATTTGGACAAGGTTCATCTTAGTAGGTTGTTATGTTAATAATACCTCAACCCGTACTAGATTTAGCGTTATGCATGTACATTTCAAATTGGAGTAGGGTTTCTGGAAGGGTTTAGATTGTTACTCCCAAGTGGTCAACTTGAGAGGGAAAGGTACGAGACCGTCGATTGCACCGTTGATCGAATACTACAAGTAAGCCTTCCCGATTTAAAAAGGGTAATTTTCAGGAAAGCGCGGACACTATGTTGATAATTGTCACAAGTGGAGTATGATGTGGAGCATGCTTTATGCAGAAATCATAAAACATTTCCAAGTATTTTCATGATAAAAACAGTAAATAAAATAGCAAAAGTAGACATGTAAAGAAGAGAGAAGAAAGACAAAAGAAAGAACTCATCTTAGTTCATGAAAATGTGCGAGAACGTAATGGAGCGGGTAAGGAAAAGGGATGGGAGAGTCATAATATAGTTTTCTTAGACAAGATGAAAAGAGATGGAGAGAAGTCATACATGTCATAGACAACAAAGGAGAATAAGGAAAGGTATGTGCATATAATAGAGATTTTAAAACAAATAAAGAAAAATAAAAGAAAGTAATCCACGTAAGTCAAGTTTATTAGTAAAAGCCTAAGTACTCCCCAGTAGAGTCGCCATACTGTCGCCCCCCAATTTTCTTGCGAAAGCGGGTTTCGACACGTGACAACTCTTCTAAAGGTTTTAAAAGAGAAGAGTCACCACCTAATATTTTTAGGTGCGTTAGGAAACCTATTTGCAATTAACTTTGTTTGACTAGTCAACGCACCAAAGATCGGGTAAGGCATTAAATTACCTCAAAGAGAAGGTAAGAGAAGGTATTAGGCACTCTTCGAGATCCACAACTGTGGGTCCCGGCCGAACTTTAGACTATGTGGATTATATAGTTAAGCTAGATGATCAAATAAATTGAAAGGAAGTTCAGAAGTCATAGAATCTTGTTAAAACATATGAGAGTCGATACAAGTCATAATAACTACGTTGGTACAAACTGCATTGATCTACGTTAAGTATGGATAACAAGCAAATAAATAATGGGGGGAGGGGGGGTCCTAAGTTTTTTAGCCAAAAGGATCACTCCATACAACATAAATAATACTTCACGACTCCTTTTAGGTAGGGGTTGCTCATATTATTCAGCGGGCACAAACTATCATCTCCTGCTACCCAATTACTACGTTGAAGTTGTTTACTTAAAGGCATTCTAAATCATTTCTAAGTCGTACCTTATGCGTGCACTAACCATCCCATGCCTATGTTAAGGAGGCCTTGGACCTACTATTTGGTAGTTCTAGACTCAAATAAGGTGCTCGAAATGATAAAACAAGGCGATAATAAAAAACAGATAGGACTGCATATAATTGCAATGAAGGCCCAAATAACCTCCACACATAAACAAGAAAGCACGCAGACTAATTTATGGTATTAGGAAGTAGATTAATTCAAAATTAAGACTTAGAGTCCTTGAGTCATATAGGCATGATATCTATATGATTCCAGTATTATCCAGGTAATGTTGTAGTTTTTGGACTAACGTACGGGCATATTAGACCGTTATAAGTCCTATAGGCGGTATTTCTAATTATTTACATAATAAGGTAACAAAATCAATCTCATAATTCTGAATTACTAATGCTAGTTTTATAGACATGCATCTTAGGCAGGTGAAAGTCCCTATAGGCATGATCTCTAACAGTCGCATAATTAGGCAGTGAAGTCACTTGAGAACACATGATTAGCAGCGTCAGTTAACATCCTATGGGCAGGATTTCTAACAATTGACAAATGGACTCGATTTTGTAATACTTTATCCCTATAGGAATTCTATCTAAGTGAAGCAGTACAAAATAACAATTGATTAATTAGTTAAGTCCCTATGGTTATGGTATCTAGATGAGCAAAGGTATTGCATTGTCGTATCATGTAGGCATGTTATCTAAGAGTGTTGAATAGTAGACATGGAAACAAGTGTAGCATATTTGGCAAATGAAGTGAAGTGTTTGCATGATTCCTATAAGCATGATTTCTATTAGTGTACAACACATGAAACTAACTAGCATATATGGTATGTTGAACAAAATAGCAAATAGACCAGTAGACCCTATAAGCATATTTTATACCTATTCATGCAAGTATTAGAATACTCCAACCCCTTATTCATTAATAGCCCGATTGTTTGTTTAAAAATTATTACAGGCCCAATTAGAACAATAAAACAAATACAAACTTAATAGGTCCATTACAGGCCCAAATACAACAATTACAGGTCCAACACAAGTACAAAGTAACCCATGAGTGCCCTTCTGGGAATTCACCAGTCATACTCTTGCATATTCAGCAGGCCAAATATCCATGCTTGCAAACTTGTCTGACCAATGCTCAGATCCAATAATACACACGGGCCAATAAGCTAGGCCCAAACATGAAAGAAAACTGTCTTGCTTACCCATTAACGAATAACATGAACATTGGGGCATAAAATATTTCATTCAAATAGCTCAGAGTTAAAGCAAAGACACATGGATTCTCATTATTACAATCATCAGCAGAAAGGTTTTCTAAGTATCACCTTAGGGGTGACATCTAAAAGGTGAGAGGAAACACATGTACAAAGACCTTACAATGAGCACATATGTGAGGCTTTCAAACTACAAATAAGTTCAAAGCACGGACTTCTCAAGATGCACCAGAGTAGTATAGGAAAACATGATTCCAAAAAGCAAGACACTGAGCATGAGCGTTAAATACATGGATTAGTTCTAAGAAGATTAACAAATGACAATGACATGCTCGAGATACTCCCCTTTGGTGTAGATACCACAACAGACTTCCCAAGGAGAACATAAGGACTCAAGGCAAGGTATAACTAAGAGTTGTAGACCAATTCAGGGGAAGTAGAAGTTCTACTAAGGAAACCTAATATAGAAGCTTAAGGTCAACAATATCAAAAACTGAACACCATGACTAGTCAGTAAATAGGTACTTAAGACAAATTGATCACATATAGCAAGTTTAGTTATGCACATCAAAGATTCCCTAGGCATTAAACCTGAGCAATCCTAGCATTAGCAGGCATGAGTCTACAGAATAGGATGGTAGTAAAGCAAACAACTATAATAAGGATTGGGGTTTACAAACGGTACAGTAGCATGCTTTTCTGAAGAGTTCAGGATACAGACATGACCAAGTAGCAAGTTGTGCCTGAATGGCTTAGCATAAAGAAATATACTCGAGCAAATTATGGGCATGAATAATTATTTCAAGAGTTTTAACACAATAATTCAGAATAATGCATGAATATGGGCAAGAAACATACATAGGAAACTCATGTGTGCATAAACATAGTAGACTAAGTAGGTTCAAGATGGTCAAAATATACATAGTGGGCAGATATTCAAGTGCAGGATTGAGGCAAGTTTAGATGCTAAAGAATACAGGACTATAGGCTAACTTCCAGATAGATAGGATTTCAAACAAAGGTAACAACATATTGTAATCACATTGGTTCAGAAAATTCGAACAAGCATAGTACTCAAGTCATGACCACAACAAAGAATAGAACTGCAAGAGTCAAGGTATTCACCATATAAATATAAATATATAAAATAAGGGGAAAATATTATAAAAACCTAGATGTGGATACAAATAATATGTTTAGATGATTAAGGCATCAAAAAATAATTTGAAAGGATAATTAATAAATAATCAAGTAATTTAAATGCAAGGAAATCAATTTTAAAGCTCTAAAAAATATAGAAAATTATAGAAAATACTTGTATAACTCTTATAAGTTAAGTAATGATTCAAAAATGATATTTTGAATGTATATATATACTATTTTAAAAAAATATGAGAGCAAAATTGGGTATGAATAATCTTAACAAACACTCCTTTGTGGACAATATATTTTTGTGTATGTTTCCTCATAATGCTTTAGTTGCTCTGCCTAACCAAAACTCTTGTTGTCGATCTTGATATCACTCTTGAAAATGCAATATACAGATGTTTGTGCAAAAAACTATATTGCGGTAAAAATAGTTCCATATTTAGGATGTTTGTCCATGTGATTTATTTGTTATATTTGCGAAACATAAAGATACTAAAAGTTATTCACACAAATTTAAAAGGATATTCCTTAGTTTCGGAAGAGAAAATTTGAATTCAGGGATAAAAATATACTTAGAAGTACATTAATCAGTATCATAATTTTTGCATGTATGACGTTATTGTTAAAACTTCTAGATACCATTTGTGTGCTATTACATAAGCTATTCGGCGTATCTAAGTTTTTCAGTAGCATGACATACACATTTTTTTTCAAAATTAACCTATATACAATTTTAACATAGTCTATTATATATACAGTGACACTAACATACATAAGAAATAATAAATTTTACAACAAACATATATGGTAGAAGGTCATTTGGTATTAAAGTATTTAGGTATTATTCTTGGTAGTAATTATTGGTATCATTTTCTGCTTAATCAAAAATTGAAAAATATTTTATTTTTGTTATAAAATTTTGCAATAAATCTTTTATTTAGGTTATCAACATATTCATTTCTGCTAGGTAAAATACCCTTTTAATTCTAACATGTGATTTGCACAAATGGTGTTTTAATCTAATGATAGAAATATCTTTCTTATTAAATGCATTACTATTACCAATGGGATTGATAACCAAGTGTTCAGAAAAAATAAATTATCTTTTATTAGATGCTCTTATTCTTTTTTTTAACATGAAGAAAGAAGACATTGAATACTGGATTTGTTCTTACTTTATATTTCTTGTCAGTTGAATTTTTTTCATTTGAGGCCAGAAGTATAACTTTGGCAAAGCTAGTTTTTACAGTCTCTGCTTTTGTCGATGTTGGAACTACTGGTAGTATTTGACAGAAATCACCTCCTAAACCATTAATTTTCCACCAACGGTTCATTAATAAGAACTCTAGACAATTATTTCGATCGTTTGACACTTTGAGATAAGTGCTTCATCCCATGTTATCAATTTTGATTTCCTTATAAATTTAGCACCATTACTTTCCTTGATATATTTGTGATGGTTATTTAAAATGTTTGAAGAGGTATATCACATCTAAAGTGGGTGGCCTCACAATAAAACCGTTATTGGTACACCACTTGATATTATTGATAACAGTGTCATGCCTCTTAATATGAAATGCGAGTAATGCATGTCATAAAAATATTATTTTGATTCCGTCGGAGGTATCTACAAAGAATAATCTCGCTATAAGCCATGTTTAGGTCCTCATGCCGACTTGTTTTAGACCCCTTTGGAGGCTTTTTACTGCTATTTCCTCACCGTTGATTCATGATTTACACTCAGTCATATTGTGATTATTTTTTTTGAAACTCAGCTTTGTTTACATTATTTTAAGATATAAAATGATTTTTTAGGTCGAGTACCCCGTTTTACTGATATGCCCGAGGGGCTTTTGAGAGGTTCTGACTGAGTGAGGCCGAGGGCCTGATTGTGAGGATATGATCCACCACGAGGTGGCTTGATATTAGCGTTTGGGATGAAGGATCCCCTCCGGAGTCTGTACACACCTCCAGTGAGCGCAAATACCTATTGAGTGCTATGTGCTGAGTGCTGAGTGCCGAGTGATGAGTGATTGGGAGTAGGGGTGTGCATTCGATTTATCGATTCGATTTTGACCCTTATCGATAATTACTTATCGATTATAGATTTGTACATATGCTTATCGTTATCGTTTCAATAAGGTTTCGATTTTTTCGATTTCGGTTTATCAATTTTTGGGGCTTATCGATTCGGTTATCGATTACACCAATAAGAAAATTTGCGAGATTCCACCAATAAGAAAATTTGCTAGCTCTAAGCGATGTTGTCATGTTTAGTACCCTTACTTAATATATGTATACAATATGTAAAACGTGTATAAATAGTGGATAGCTAATAAAGATAGACGGCTAATCATTACTATATCATACCAAATGATACTACAATTAATTGATTTAATTCAGGCAGACTAATTATTCTTCAGCTCCTTACCTAACTGACCAAAAGAACTTCTACCAAATTACAATCAACTTACTGAGAGAACCCATTTGGAGATAGAGAATTACCAGATATGTGGAAGAAACCGAGAAAGGAGGAATTTTGAGTGAAGAAAATTTAAGGTTTCAGCAGTTCAGCTCTAAAGGGGCAGGAGGGTAGGGCCGTAGGGGAAATCTTGGGGCAGAAGAAGCACGAAGTCGTGAAGAGGAAAGAAAATAATAGGGTAGGGAAAATTAGAAAATAATAAGGGTAGAGGAAAATGGAAATAATAAGTTAGGGTAAAGAAAACCACGGCAAAAAAAAAATAATAAAAAATAAAATAAAAAAATTTCTTATCGATTTATAAGTGAACAAAATCGAAATCGATAACTCGATAAGAAAATTTTCGGAATCGAAATCGAAATCGATAAATCGATAATAAATAATCGATTCGATTTATCGATAAACCGATTTGAATGCACACCCCTAATTGGGAGGCATGAGTGACACTGAGGTTGCCCGAGGGGCTGATACTGAGTGGTTGTGAGGTGCTGAGTGATGTTCTACCTGAGGGGCGATTTATGATTCATGTTTTTGCCCGCGGGGCTACTTATGATTTATTTCATTTTTACACTTAATCTTTCAGTTATTTTTATTTCTGAAATTGTTGAAAAACACATTTTTCAAAGGATTTTGCTGAAGTTTTTAAGGCATGATGATTTCATATATCTATGTATATACTGTTGAAAAGAAAGACTGTCCATATTGTGAATTGATGATATCAATTATTATGTGTTTCTTGCCGCTTATACTTGATTTATTTTCATTACTACTGAGTTGGCATACTAACATTACTACCTGCACCCCTGTGTGCAGATTCAGGTGCAGATACCGAGCGTTAGCCACCTATCTGTGCGGAGCCGGAGTTCGGGATATAGAGGTAGCTGTTCAGCGTCCGCAATATCCGGATTTTCCCTTCTTTTGTTGTATCTAGCTATTCGTTCGGAGGTTTTGTATCATAATAGTATACCTTTTGGCATATTTTTCTTAGATGCTCATGACATGTTGGCTCCGGGTTTTGGGGTTGGTTGGACTGTTTAACTGTTTATTTTGCCTAATGAATTCAGTAAATTTTACATACTTTATGAAATGCTTGCAAATGAGTTGGGATTTTTGGAAAGAAACTGTAATTGTTTGAATTGGCTAGCCTAGTTCCACGATAGGCGCCATCACGGCCGGTTTAGGATTTGGGATCGTGACAGATTATAAGGTTAATATCTAGAATACCGATTATGTTTTTTTATTATGAGTTATAATGCTTAATATTGTAAGATTATTTTTGCAAATCGATATTGTATTCATGTATTATATTATAATAATATATAAATAAATAATATAATAATATAATATAGATGATAGATTAATTTGCGTGGCAAAACGATATCAAAGAAACAACTTGAAGCATTGTGTCCGTCATCGATGAGAAGAGGCGTAAAAGTAAATGAAAAAAAAGAAGGAAAGCCAAATGCAGTAAGCTGATAGATAGATGATATGTTCCATACTTTTTACACAGTGTCTCTACTTTACCCTATTAATTAAAGAGAAAAAGTTTAATAACTCAGATTTAAGGTGAAACATAATAAAATTTATAGCAATAAATAACAATCATGTCACGACACAAACCCTAACCTGGTACTAGACAAGCCGGCATTTCCAAGACATTCCCAACATTTAACAGAAAAATGAATCAAAGTATTTTAAATAACAAAAATTCTCATAAACGGGGTAGAGACGCAAAACATAACGCGGAAACTTCCGACATTGGGGTGTCACTAAGTACATGAGCATCTAAGTATCATAAGTCTTGAATACACTGCTTATGAAAGTTTGAAACTAAGTACAAATAAAGGAAAGACAGGGAAGGAGAAATAAGGTCTGCGAACACCGGACAACTACCTTGGAATCTCCCGGAAGATCAGTTGTGCGAAGAAATCAATATCCACCATTTCCGGAAACACCCGGATCTGCACACGAAGTGCATGGTGTAGCGTGAGTACAACTAACTCAGTAAGTAACAATACTAAATAAAGAGCTTAAGATAGTGACGAGCTACACAGTTTTAGTTCAATTTCAGAAATCTCAACATAGGAAAAGTAGGCATGCTTTCAAGTCTGGCAATTTAAGTCAAATCAGTTAATTCATGTCAAGCTCATGTAAAACAGGAAGCAATATCTCTCGGACATTTCAAAACAATGATATATGGCAGGTGAGTGCAACAATAATGAAATCAAATGCATCCTCTTAGAGAAATAGTCACTCAGTCCTCCCATTCACTCCAACCTCACTATTACTCATACCCCACAGTCACTCATTCCTCTCAGTCGCTCGGCACTCGCACTGAGTAGGTACCTACGCTCACGGGGGGTGTGTACAAACTCCAAAGAGGATCCTTCAGCCCAAGCGCTATATTAAGTCAATCATGACATAAAAAATCAATGAAACATGTTGCGGCGTGCAGCCTGATCACATAAATATCCTCACAATTAGGCCATTGACCTCACCCAGTCATTAATCTCTCCAGTCTCTCGGGCTTTCAGAAATCATGAATATCAGCTCAAACAACAATGATATGATGTATCAACAAGGAATAATAGAGACTGAGATATGATATGCAGTTAAAACTGAGACTGAGTACAAATAGCAATTAGCAGGTACTTCAACATGTATCACGGCCTCTGTGGGCCCCAATAGTACCAACACATAGCCTAAATATGATTTCTAACATGATTTGCAGTCAAATTACTATAACACATAGAGAACATATAGCTAACAACAAATTATACAGCTTCATAGTTCCATGGAATTGACCAAGTCACAATCCCTATGGTGCACGCCTACACACACATCACCTAGAATGTGCGTCACCTCCAAACCAATCACAAGACACATAATACGGGATTTTATACCCTCAGAACCATATTTAAAACTGTTACTTACCTCAATCCGAGCAAGTCTCTACTCCAATACGCCTTTGCCTCGCAAATCGGCCTCCGAACATCTCGAATTTAGCCACAAACAATTCGATACAATCAATGTGGGCTAAAGGAATAAATTTCACAAGAAAATACGAAGTTTTAATCAAAAATCCGTAATCGGCTCAAAGCCGCCCCCGGACGCATGCCTCGGAATCCAACAAATATCACAAAACACGAAAGCACATTCAACTACGAGTCTAACCATACAAAATTTATTAAAATCGGACACCAAATCGTCATCTAAATCCCCCAAATCAACTCTCCAAATTCCTAGCCTCAAATCTCCAAATTACACCTCAATAACACACCAACTAGGTGGGAAAATAAATGGGGAAACATAATTATTGAAGATATTTAACCACAAGTGACTTACCTCAAGAATTCTTTTAAAATCCCTCTCAAAAATCGCCAAAACCCGATCTCAAAATATTAGAAATGGTGAAAATCTCGGGACCTCATTTTTATATGTTCCGCCTAGTCTTTCCGCACCTACGGCAACTTAGCCGCTTTTGCAGCGTCGCAGAAGTGACCAACCAACTGCATCTATACTTCGACTCTTGTGGTCCCTCTCTACGCTCATGCGGACTCGCTTCTGCGAGTGTTAAGCCCGATTCTGCGAAACCCAGTCCGTTGACAATTTCCGCTTCTGCGGTACTCCAGCCGTATCTATGGTCACACAAGTGCGCAAAATCTTTCGCACCTACGGCCAATGTTCTCACCTCTCCAAACTCCACATCTACGCTGCCTTCCCCGCACCTGCGATTACACCAGCAGAACCCAAACTTTAGCAGTCTTCAACTTCTAACCTTGGTCCGAAAACCATCTGAAATCAACCCGAGGCCCTCGGGACCTCAACTAAACATACCAACATGTCCTATAACCCAATATGAACTTAGTCGAGTCCTCAAATCACCTCAAACAATATCAGAACACGAATCACACATAGATTCAAGCCTAATGAACTAAGAAAATCCCAATTTCATCAAACAATGTTGAAACTTATCTAATCACGTTCGAATGACCTCAAATTTTGCGCACAAGTCACAAATGACACCACAGACCTACTCCAACTTCCGGAAACTCAATCCGACCTCGATATCAAAAAGTCCACTCCCGATCAAACTTTTCAAATTTCTAACTTTCTCCATATCAAGCCTAATTCAACTACAGACCTCCAAATCACAATCTGGACACGCTCCTAAGTCCAAAATCACCCAACTATGCTAACAAAGACATCAAAATTCCATTTCGGAGTCATTTACATATAAGTCAACATCCGGTCAACCATTTCAACTTAAGTTTTCCATTATGAGACTAAGTGTGTCAATTCATTCCGGAATCTTTCCCGATCCGAACCGATAACCCGATAAGTCATAATACAGCTATAAATTACAAAATAAGCAGTAATTGGGGGAACAAGACTACAACTCTCAAAACGACCGGCTGGATCATTACAAATCAATCAAAGGGAAGCGATACATCAACAAATGCTAGGCTAATTGGAATCAGTTCCTAATTAAGAAGCTAGCTCAGATAAAATTTGCTCAAGTAAACAATATCAATCTGCCAATGTGACAGTGAGATTTGCTTTAGTGATAAGATAATTATACTGTCAATTGATAATTAAAATGTTCGAGTCACATAAAAGATAATATTATTAAATAATCGAACCTTACCTATATGCTAATCATATAATTTAACAATCTTGATTTTGTCATTTGGAATTTCGAGGCTAGCTGGAAACCCATACGTATCATTCTCCAATTCACAACTTCATGTGCGGAATTTATTTAGCCAGGGCTTAGTTTTTGGCTAAGAGTAATTGCTGTGTATTCTTGTATATTCATCTGTGCGTTTTCTTTTTCTTTTTGTGTTCTATTTTCTTCTCTCTTTCTTCTTCTTCTTCTTCAATTTGTTAAGTGATCTTCCGCTTCATCATTAATATTATATTATTTTTTCTAGTAAAACGTTGTACGCTTGTGAGACTTCACAAGTTCAAGTATTAGACAGATTTAAATAGCTGATGCAAGTTGTCTCTTGTGAATTTATGGCATTTCAAGCAACTCGTATTAATTAGTTAAATGATTGTTTGTGAAATTTAAAACTGAGGCATGGAGCTGAGCTGCGTTAAGTCTCGGCATTCAGTTTGCTCGGATCATTTGAGAAAGATATTTTTATCTAGTTATACTATATTATAAATTTATTTATACCCATTAAATAGGTTTTAACTTGATTACTGTTTGATATATTATCAATTATATACAAATTAGTTATAAATAAGGATCCCTTGATATTAGGCATTTAACAGGGAATAACTGATACACACACATCTTTCTCTCGCGCTATTCGTATTTCTCTATCACGGCCCTATTTTTCCCCGTAGGATGTCGTGACGATACCTAGTCTCTAAGACTAGGTAAGCTTAACACTTACTAAATTAATAGCAAAATTTAACAAACGACTGACAAATATGAAATAAAAATCTCTATACAACACTTACAATCCTAAAACCAGCAGTACAAGTCATAAGCTCTACTGAATTTTCTAGAAAACCTACAAATACTACTGTTTTGAAATAGAGATAAAAGACTGCAAGTACAACATCAGAAGGTGACTCCGAGGCATGCGAACACGGGAGCAGGTTTACCTTGAGTCTCCACAGCAAGATCCGTACAACTAGCTAGCGATCAGCCAACTCTGAAATACTTGGATCTGCACAATATTTGCAGAAGTGTAGTATGAGTACACTACAGCGGTACTCAGTAAGTATCATGACTAAAATCAGTGGAGTAGTAACGACGGACGGTCAAAACACCTACTGGACTAAATAATCTGGACATAGCAGGGTACGATATCTCTATAAAGCTAGGCATGGTAACAACAAGAATACGATGCTTGCAAGATGAACTAGAAGCAACAATTAGCAACTGGACATAACAAGTAATAACACTATAGAGTAAGCTGGACACGGTTTAAATCCGGTGGAACCAAATAAGGAAATAAACCAAGTAGCAACTCAATAAGAATAACCGCTCTCACACCAAGTTTATCCAATAATACACTAGGTGCCAAACCTCAAAACTCACAATTCACGAGTCCCAATTCGTGAACCCTTGTCATGACCCAAAATCCAACAAGTCGTGATGGCACCTAACTCAACCCGCTAGGTAAGCCAATTAACAACTATACAATTCTAACGAAATTTAAAAGTTAAGTAAAGAAAATATCTAATTCCCGAGGATTGGTATTACAAATCATGAGCTTCTATGATTTAGAGTTTACAAAGCTAGTGTAAAGTAAATACATCATCTGTCTGAATTATACATAAACACATTTTTCATAAGTCTAGAGCTATCATGAACAAGAGGCAGGTATAACCGGAACGCAAGTACGCCTTCAATGCTAGCTCCCGTCATACACATCAATGTTAGCATCCAAATATGCACGTAAAGTGCAGAAGTGTAGTATGAGTACAACCAACCTCATGTACTCAATAAGTAACAAACCTAATCTTAGGTTAAAAGTAGTGACGGGCTGGAACTTAGGTCAGAGTCCAACACCAATACCCAATAAAATTTCATAACAACATAATGAAAGAAATAAAAGAAGTAACTCAGAGATAAAGTGTTCAGGTCGTTAACAGTTCCAGAAAATAGGCCTACCTTTCTAGTATATCAGTGAAAATCTAAATCTTTTACCAAAATTGCCAAAAATATGAGTAAGTTTGAAAACTGTAATTTTGCCCAAAACATTCAACCGGTAAATGTTTCAGTTTCAAATGACATGAGTAAAATACATCTCTATGCCTATATGTCAATATGTGTGAGAAGTCATGAATGACGTGATGCCGTACAACATAAGGAAAATACATCTCTATGCATGTATGTCAAGGGTGCATGTCAAATGTAATGTATATCAAGGATGAACTCATGTACTCACACTCTCAGAGTACTCAATCTCACTGTCTCACACTTTCCGCTCATCATGATCAATAACTCAACACGCTCAGTCACTCAGTACTGTATAAGTCCAATCCATCCCCAAATATAAATGCTTCGAGCAAGATCCATACCCAGGGAAGATACATACCTCAATATAAATCAACTGCGCTAAGTGGGGGTACGTACAAAATCCAGAGGGGCTCCTTCAGCCCAAGCGGCAAGCACTATAATAAGCCAAATCTAGGCATAAGTCAATATAGCATGCTACAACGTGCAATTCGATCCCATAATATCACTCAAAATCAGGCCCTCAACCTCACTCACCCATCAATCTCTCCAATCTCTCTAGCTCACAGTGCCATGAAACTAGCCCAAAAATGATGATATGATGTGTTAATAAATAGCAAAGAGATTGAGATATGATATGAAATGAATGAACATGACCGAGTATGACATTGCAATGTTAACATCAGAAATAACCTCAGTGGTGTCACGACCCAAAACCAACCGTCGTGATGGCGCCTATCGTGGAGCTAGGCAAGCCACTACTCAACATCTCAACACAGTAAAAACATTGAAAATAAAGACGGAAGAAACTAATATTTAAGAAAACCTTTTTTGCAACAGAAATAATCCAAAATACAACACAATCTATCGCAAAATCGGGGTGTCATCGAGTACATGAGCATCTACGCTAGAACAAAGTCTACTACAATGTCTAAGAGTAAGAACTGAAATACAGATAAAGACATGAAGGAGAGTTAAGGCATGCGAACGCCATGCAGCTACCTCGATAGTCTCCGAGATCCTGTCTCCTCAATCAGTAGCTGTCATTACCGAAAACACCTGGATCTGCACACGAGGTGCATGGTGTAACGTGAGTACAACCAACTCAGTAAGTAACAAATCCAACCTTTGGACTGAAAGTTAGTGACGAACTCAACCAATAAAGGATAATATAGAAATAAAGTGTAGAAATATAGGCACGCTTTCAAGTTCAATAGATATCTTAAAACAGTAAAATAGATCAAAGGTGAATGATATGAAGCATAAAAATTCTCTACTTCTACATGTCAATCCATATGTTGTATGTGATGCACCATGCCAACAGCCTCACGGGCTCACACTCTCAAATGCTCGATCATTCAATAGTGTATATGGCCCAAACGGCCCAGGGAATATCTATCCCAGAATATATACATCACTGTTCAACAATCACTCGGCACGAGTAGGGCCAAACCATCCCGTGGAGAAGATCTATCTCCATGTATATATAGTGCTTCGGACAAGATTCATATCCAGGGAAGATCCATCCCTCAATAATATCAATCACACTCACTATGGTGTGTACAGACTTCGGAGAGGCTCCTTCAACCCAAACACTATCATAAATCAATATAATTGTTGCGACATGCAACCCGATCCCATAATTGTCACTCATAATCAGGATCTGGGCTTTACTCAGTCATCAATATCTCCAGTCCCACTCACGGGCTCATAATGTCATGAAATTATCCGGTAAACAATGATATGATGTATGAACAAATATCAACAGACACTGAGATATGATATGAAATGCATGAATATGAGTGAGTACGAAATATCAATGAAATCGGTAAGGTGACAACAAGAAACGACCACTATGGGTCCCAACAGTACCGGCATAAAGTCTAAACATGATATCTAGTATGATCGACAACTCAATTACTTTATCACATGATGAAAACAGGGATATCAACAAGATGGAACCACTATACTATGCCATGGAATCGACAAGGTCACAATTCTCACGGTGCACACCCGCACGCCCGTCAATTGGAATGTGTGTCACCTCAACACAAATCACATAACACATAACTCGGAGTTTCGAATCATCAGAACCAAGTTTGAAAGTGTTACTTACCTCAATCAGGGAAAAACTCTACTCCAAAATGCCTTTGCCTCTCAAATCGATCTCCAAACGTCCGGAATCTAGCCATAAGCAATACAATAAAATAAATATAGGCTAAAGGGATCAATTCCACAAGAAAAATACTAAATTATAGCAAAAAATCAGAAATCGACTCAAATGCGGCCCCCAGGCCCGCGTCTCGAAATCCGACAAAGGTCACAAAACCCAAATGCCCATTCACTTATGATTCTAACCATATCAAATTTACTAAAATCCAACACCAAATGGTCCTTAAAATGCCAAATATTCATTCTCCAAATCTCTATCCCCAAACCTCCAATTTGCACCTCAAAAACACACCAACTAGGTGGGAAATCAGTGGGGAAACAACGTTATTGAAGAAAAATGAATACAAGAAGCTTACCTTAGTAATGTCTTTCAAAAACCCTCTCAAAAACCTCCAAAGTCCGAGCTCAAAAGGATGAAAATAGCCAAAAATCTCAAAATTTCGCTTAAATAGGTCCTGCCCAAGCATTATCACACCTGAGCGCCCGCTGGTGCGAAAAAATAATCGCTTCGGCGCAAACCACTTAATCCTAGCTGCCTCCACAACTGGAATCCCTAATCTGCATATATGCTATCATATGTACGGGAAAAACATCTCACTTGCAGACTCTTCTGGTCTCCACCTCTTTTCGCACCTGCGCTCAACCTATTGTACCTGTGGCTCGCAGGTGCGATCACACCAGCAAAAGACCAAACTTCAGCAGTTCTTTAACTTCCATTCCAAGTTCGTTAACCACCCGAAATCAACCCGAGGCCCCCAGGACCACAACCAAACGTACCAACAAGCCCTAAATCACTATACGAACTTAGTCGAACCCTCAAATCACCTCAAAAAAAGTTAAAAACACGAATTACACACGGATTCAAGTCTAATGAACTTTGAAATTTTCAAATTCCACAAACGACACCGAAACCTATCAAATCACATCCGATTGACCTCAAATTTTGTACACAAGTCATAAATGATACCACAAACCAAATCCAACTTCCGTAAATCCAATCCGAACCTGATATCAAAAAATCCACTCCTGGTCAAACTTTCCAAAATTCCAACTTTCGCCATTTCAAGCCTAATTCTACAACGGACCTCCAAATCAAAATTCAGACACGCTCCTAAGTCCAGAATCACCCAACAAAGCTAACGGAACCATCAAAATTCAAATTCGAGGTTGTTTACACATAAGTCGACATCCGATTGACTTTTCCAACTTAAGCTTTCAATTAACAGACTAAGTGTCTCAACTCACTCTGAATCCTCTCCTGACCCGAACTAACTACCTTGATAAGTCATAAAACAATAGTGAAGTACAAAAATGAGTAGAAAAGGGTGAATGGGGCTACAACTCTCGAAATGACCGGCTGGTTCGTTACATCCTCCCCCTCTAAAACTAACATTCGTCCTCGAACAGGTCTAGAAACATACCTGGTGTCTCAAATAGGTGGAGATATTTTCTCCGCATCTCCCGCCCAGTCTCCAAAATAGCCTCCTCAACCGGTTGACCTCCCCCCTGCACTTTTACTGAAGCTATATCCTTTGACCTCAAATTTCATACCTGTCGACCCAAAATAGCCACTGGCTCTACATCATAAGTCAAATCACCATCCAATTGAACTGTGCTGAAATCTAAAACATGAGACGGGTCACCAACATCCTTTCGGAGCATAGAAACATGAAATACCGGATGCACACTCGACAAGCTAGGTGGAAAGGTAAGCTTGTAAGCTACCTTTCCAATCCTTTGAAGTACCTCAACCGACCTAATAAACCGAGGGCTCAACTTGCCCCCTTCCCGAACCACATAACACCCATCATGGGTGAAACATTCAGCAGAACCTTCTCCCCAACCATGTAAGACACATCGCACACCTTCCTATCAGCATAGCTCTTCTGTCTAGACTGCGCCTCACGGAGCCACTCCTGAATCAAATTTAACCTTGTCCAATGCATCCTAAACCAAGTATGTACCCAAAAGCCTAGCCTCACCGGGCTCAAACCAACCCACTAGAGATCTACACCCATACAAAGCCTTATATGGGTCCATCTGGATGCTCGACTGATAATTGTTGTTGTAAGCAAACTCCGCGAGTGGCAGAAACTAGTACCATGAACCCCCAAAATCAATGACACACGCACATAGCATATCCTGAATTGTGTGCTCGGACTGCCCGTCCATCTGAGGGTGAAATGTTGTACTCAACTCCACCTGAGTGCCCAACTCTCGCTGCACGGTTCTCTAAAACTGCAATGTGAACTGCGTGCCTCTATCTGAAATGATGGAAATTGGCACACCATGAAGGAGAACAATCTTTATGATCTAAATCTCTGCCAGCCACTCTTAAGAATAAGTAGTGCCCACTGGAATGAAGTTTTCGGACTAGGTCAGCCGATCCACAATCACCCAAATAACATTGAACTTCCTCGAAGTCCGTGGGAGCCCAACTACGATATCCGTGGTGATCCCCTCCAACTTCCGTTTTATAATCTTTATCATCTAAAGCAAGCCACCCGGTCTCTGATGCTCATGCTTCACCTGCTGACAGTTAACGCACCAAGCTACAAAACCCATTATGTCCTTCTTTATCCTCCTCCACCAATAGTGCTACCTCAAGTCCTGATACATCTTTGCGGCACCCGAATGAATGTAATACCGCGAACTGTGGGCCTCCTCAAGAATCAACTCACGTAGCCCATCCACATTGGGCACACAAATCCGACCTTGCATCCTCAATATCCCATCATAACTAACATCACTTTGTTGAACCCTGTCCTTAAGGACAAGGAAGTGAGGACCATCATACTGGTGCTCTCTGATGCAATCAAATAAGGAAGGCCGAGACACCACAAAAGCGAGAACCCGAATGGGCTCCAAAATATCCAATCTCATGAACCAGTTGGCCAAAGACAGAACGTCGACTATAATATGTCTCTCACTAATGGGAAGAAAATCAAGACTACCAATACTCACCGCCTTCCTACTCAAGGCATCGGCCACTACATAGGACTTCATGGATGATAAAAAATAGTGATGTCATAGTCCTTTTGTAGCTCCAACCATATCCGTTGCCTCAAATTGAGATCCTTCTATTTGAACAAGTGTTGGAGGCTCCGATGATACGTAAATACCTCACAAGACACACCATAGAGATAGTGCCTCCAAATCTTCAACACATGGACAATGACAGCCAACTCTAAATCATGAACATGGTAGTTCTTCTCATGGGGCTTCAATTAGCGTGAAGCATAAGCAATAAATCTACCCTCCTACATCAAAACACACCCAATACCGATCCGAGAAGCATCACAATATACGGTATAAGAACCATAAGCTGATGGTAGAACTAGAACTGGAGTTGTGGTCAAAGCAGTCTTGAGCTTCTGCAAGCTCTCCTCACACTAATCCGACCACCTAAAAGGAGCACCCTTTTAGGTCAATTTGGTCAAAGGAGATGGAATAGATGAGAAACCCTCCACGAAACGATAATAATAATTGGCCAAGCAGAGAAAGCTCTAAATCTCCGTAGCTGAGGAGGGTCTGGGCCAACTCTGAACTGCCTTTATCTTCTTCGGATCCACATGAATACCCTCACTAGACACCACGTGCCCCAATAATGCCACTGAACTAATCCAAAACTCACACTTGGAGATCTTTTCATAGAGCTTCTTCTCCCTCAACCGCTACAACACAATCCTCAGATGCTGTGCATGCTCCTCCTAGCTACGAGAGTACGCCAGGATATCATCAATGAATACACTAACAAACAAGTCAAGATAAGGCTGAAATACACTGTTCTTCAGATGCATGAACGCTGATAGGGAGTTGGTCAGCCTAAACGACATCACAATGAACTCATAACAGCCATAACGGGTCCTGAAGCCTGTTTTAAGAATATCCGGGTCCCGAATCTTCAACTGGTGATACCCTGACCTCAAATCAATCTTGGAGAACATCTTCGCTCTCTGAAGCTGGTCAAATGAATCACCAATACGCGACAAAGGATACTTTTTCTTGATTGTGACTTTGTTCAATTGTCTATAATCAATGCACATTCTCATAGTACCGTCCTTCTTCTTCACAAATAGAACTGGTGCATTCCTAGGTGACACGCTAGGTCGAATAAACCCCTTATCAAGGAGTTCCTGAATATGCTCCTTAAATTCCTTCAACTCAGCTGGTGCCATACGATATAGTGGAATCGAAATGCGTTGAGTTCCCGACACCAAGTCAATACCAAATTGAATATCCTTGTCAGGCGGCATGCCCGGAAGGTCTACAGGAAACACATTCGGAAAATCTCGCACCACCGGAACAGAATCAATGGTAGGGGTCTCTGCACTAACATCCCTCGTAAAGGATAAATAAGATAGACAGCCCTTCTTAACCATCCGCTGAGCTTTCAAGTATGAAATTCACCTTGCTGGGAACATAGTCTAGAGAACCTCGCCACTCAATCCCTGTTAACCCCATTATCGCCAGCATCACGGTCTTGACGTGAAATCCAGAACAACCTGACATGGAGACAACCAGTCCAAACCCAAGATCACATCAAAATAAACCATACAAAGCAACAAGAGATCCAATCTGGTCTTCAATCACCAAAAGTCACTATACACGACCGGTATACACGGTCCACAATAATAGTATCGCCCACCGGCGTAGATACATGAACAGGCGATACTAGAGACTTACATGGCATATCCAAATAATGAGAAAAATATGAGGACACATGAATAAGTGGAACCAAGTTCAAATAATACAGAGGTATCACTGTGGAAACTTAAGACAATACCTATGGTCACTGCATCCGAAGAAATGGCATCAGGTCTAGCGAGAAGAGCATAAAATTAGGCCTGGTTTCCACCTAATCGGACTACCCCTCTAGGGCGACCCCTAGCTGACAGAGCTCCACTCCGAGCTGGTTGGGTGGGTGGTGAAGTAATAGGTGCTGAAGTCGTAGGCTGACTCCTCTGCAGAGCAGGACCTCCCAAAAGGCGAGGAAAATACCTCTTAATGTTTCCCATATATCCACACTCGAATCCACCCCTCCCTGCAAATGGAGGTGGGGACTGAAGGGAGCTGTGAGCACCATGATAACTTCTAGAAGGACCCAACACAGATGAACCCTGAGTTGATGGTGCATGAGATGAACCCTGAGCAGGAAGGGAATTGTGAGATGAGTGACCTTGCTGGGAACTATGTGAACCGTGGCAACATGATGCACCAAGGTGAACTGGGCGAGCCGTCTGAGCATTCCTGTAAGGAGGACCCCTGTCGTGGTAGGACTGACCCCCATAAGGAACACCACTGAATCCACCATGTGCACGAGGCCTCTTGGCCTCCCTCTCAACCTGCTCATGGCTGCGGAGATATCTATTTGACGAGCAGGGTCGACAACCTCATGAAAGGTATCATCATACATTCTCTCTCTAGTCATAAGCAATCACAACTAGAATGTGAGTCAACAATGAACCTCCCTGTCCTCTCCCTATCTCTGGGAACAAACCAGACAACATGACGGGCCAACTTCAAAAATTTCATCTCGTACTGTGTCACGGACATATCACCTTGACGAAGCTGCTCGAACTGCCTGCACAGCTCCTCTCTACGAGACTAAGGCATGAATTCCTCCATACGCCTTCCACCAACGGAGAGCATCCCCAGAGAACTGAAAAGTAGTGAACGAGACCCCACTGGTCTCCAGAATACCTGTTGTACGCAGAATCCTCTGACTCTTGTCCAAGAAACTCTAGGTATCCTCCGCCTCTATACCACTAAAAGATGGAGGTTGGAGTCTCCTAAACATCTCCAATCTCCACTGCTCGTCATCATCCATAACAGGAACCATATGGGTCTGAGCAGCTCCAACCGGCTATGCTGGTAGTGCCCCGGTGTCTAGAGTCCCTGTACCACTTGCTCTAGTGTGCAGGCAACAGGAATCTGAGCACCTCCCCTAGCCTGAGAAGTGACGATGCGGCCCGAGCAGAGACCTCCTTAGCAAGACTGATACACACGGTCAGAATCTGTGCTAAGCCTCATGAAGGCCTGGAATCACAATCGGCATCGTTGGTGCCTGAGTTGGCCCGACTGGCTCACCTGCAACTGGAAATTGCTCTGGGACTAGGGCAGTTGGTGGATCTGTAGGTGATGCCCTACCTGCTGTGTGAGGTGCCCTCTGCCCCTACCGCGGCCTCTACTGTGACCTCGGCTTCTACCGGCCCAGACTAGTGGTACTGGTGGTTGTCCATCCTGTCCAATAGTACATGTCCTCACCATGTGTGAAAGAATAAAATAACAGAAGTTTAGTTACCAGAATCAATTGATTCGCACGACAAGAATTCAAGAATGTGAAGTTTATTAACGGTTCAGCATCCTCTAGAAGATAAGTACATACGTCTCCGTAACGATCCGCAAGACTATACTAAGCCTACTCATGACTCGTGAGACCTATGTAACCTAGTCTCTGATACCAACTTGTCACGACCCAAAACCAACCGTCGTGATGGCCCTTATCGTGGAACTAGGAAAGCCACTACTCAACATAGTAAAAACATTAAAAATAAAGACGAAAGAAATTAACATTTAAGAAAATCCCTTTTTGAAACAAAAATAATTCGAAATACGACACAATCTATCCTAAAAATCAGGGTATCACCGAGTACATGAGCATCTATGCCAGAATACAGTCTACTAGAATGTCTAGAGTAAGAACTGAAATACAGATAAAGACAATGAAGGAGAGTCAAGGCCTGTGAATGCCATGCAGCTACCTCGAGAGTCTCCGAGATCAGCTGATGTCGTGAGCGAAAGCAACTAGATCTGCACACGAGGTGCAGGGTGTAACGTGAGTATAACCAACTCAGTAAGTAACAAATCCAACCTTTGGACTGAAAGGTAGTGACGAACTCAATTAACATGGGATAATATAGAAATAATAGTGCAGAAACGTAGGCATGCTTTCAAGTTCAATAGATATCTCAAAACAGTAAAATAGATCAAATTTGAACGATATAAAGAATAAAATTCTTCCACTTCTACATGTCAATGCACATGCTGTATATGATGCACCATGCCAATAGCCTCAGGGGCTCACACTCTCAAATGCTTGATCACTCGATACTCTATATTGCCCAAACGACCCAGGAAAGATCCATCCCGGAATATATACATCACTGGCCAACAGTCACCCAATACTGAGTAGGGGCAATCCAGCCCATAGAGAAGATCCATCTCCAGGTATATATAGTGCTTCGTACAAGATCCATGTCCAGGGAAGATCCATCCCTCAATAATATCAACCCCGCGCTCACTGGGGTGTGTACAGACTCTGGAGGGGCTCCTTCAGCCCAAGCGCTATCATAAATCAGTATAACCGTTGTGGCGTGCAACCCAATCCCACAGCTATCACTGATAATCAAGCTCTCGGCCTCACTCAGTTATCAATCTCTCCAGTCTCATTCACGGGCTCACGATGTCATGAAACTAGCCCGTAAACAATGATATGATGTATCAAAAAATAGCTACAGAGACTGAGATATGATATGAAGTGTATGAATATGACTGAGTACGAAATATCAATGAAATCAGTAAGATGACAACAAAAATGACCACTATGGGTCCCGACAGTACGTGCATAAAGTCTAAACATGATATCTAGCATGATCAACAACTCAATTACTTTATCACATGATGAAAACATGAAAATAACCACGATAGAACAACTATACAGTACCGCGGAATCGACCAGGTCACAATTCTTATGGTGCACGCCCCCACACCCGTCACTTGGAATTCAAGACTAATGAACTTTGAAATTTCAAAATTCCACAAACGACGTTGAAACCTATCAAATGATGTCTGATTGACCTCAAATATTGCACAAAAGTAATAAATGCCACCACAAACCTACTCCAACTTCCGAAAATCCAATCCGACCCCGATATAAAAAAGTTCACTCCCGATAAAACTTTCCAAAATTCAAACTTTCGCCATTTCAAGCCTAATTCTAATACGTACCTCCAAATCAAAATCCGGACACACTTTAAAGTCCAAAATCACCCAATTGAGCTAATGGAACCATCAAAATTTCAATCTGAGGTCGTTTACATATAAGTCAATATCCGGTCGACTTTTCCAACTTAAGCTTTCCATTAAGAGACTAAGTGTCTCAACTCACTCTGAATCCTCTCCGGACCCAAACCAACTAACCCGATAAGTCATAAAATAAGAGTGAAGTACAAAAATTATTAGAAAAGGGGGAACGGGGCTACAACTCTCAAAATGACCGACTGGGTCATTACAAGTGGGTTCCAACATGTCACTACCCAAACCGATGGGCCATGACGAGTGCCCGAGTCCTATCTGTCGAACATCCCTAAGCACGCATCTAACATAAAAACATGAATTAAGGGTAGGTCATGTATAACATCTATCAATAAACTGCTGAATCACGCGAATAACATACGTGAGGAAAACATGCCCAAAATACATCTATGCACATACATGCGAAATACGGTAGGGCGAGCCAACAAGGCCACATACTATCCAACTGTACATGACTGTTACAGACCTCTAATAGAGTGTACAGCGGTATAAAGGATGGGACTAGGCCTCATCATACCCATATCTAAATACAAAAATAACGTACTAAAATCGATAACAGCTCCGCATCAAGTGGAGCACACCAACTCTCGCTGATCAAGGATCCTAAGAAAGGGGACCATCAACCTGTGTACCTGCACCTGCGAGCATGAAATGCAGACCCTAGGAAATATGGGCGTCTATACGAATAATGTTGCGATGTAACGCATGAAAATCAGCACTTACAAGACCAAAAAAAAACATGGAGTAAAGGAATCCACATGTAAGTCTAAATAGCTCTGTGAATCCTGAAACATCTATTATGTCATACATGTGCATATAAATGTCATATCATGCCTGGGAATATGTGTACATAACGTCATCAAGCCTTTGAAGGCATCCCATCATATCATCTTGGCATCAGAGGGCAAAATCATCAACGTATACCAACTGATCATGTGGTGGTGCGTATATAACAATGTAACTTTTCCCCATGCCCCATATACATATAATATATGTATATATAATGCCATCTGGTCATGGGTAAATTTTCATGTATAAATGAATGCAATGCATAAGAAGTAAGTTAATAAGATCTCTCGGAATGTCATCAAATCAATATGCCTTCGAATAAACTTTATCAACTACGTATTTTTCTGAGAACCATGAACATAGGATATAATTCGAAGACCCATGGGAATCAAGAACATAGGCACCCCTAGTGCTTCTATGAATAGAGACATTTATGGAAGTTGTGTGTTTGCTCGTTTTATTAGTATCATAGGGATCATGCCAAAAGAAAAGGAGGGATATCCTTAACATACCTGGGCCAATTCTCTTGACAATCCCTTTAACGCACGTCAATCGCGACAAAACACGTAATGGCGAGATCAAAGTAGGAAAAAATATGTATGATATTCTGGAGAAAGGGTAGCTATTACATTATGTCATTTTGTATGAATTCCTTTGTAGCTTTCATCTGTTACTTTGCAGATATATGCATCTCCCTTTGATAAATTAGGGAGGTCTCTTATCATAGTGGGTTGTGAGCCCCACTTGATATGGATTACTTTGCCAAAATACCCTAAATATGCCACCTAGCCACATAAGCCAAAGAGTTATTATTTGTTCTTAGCAAACATAACCCCTAGCTGCCACGTTGGGGTGATGATTCCACCAAAAACTTACCCACAAATTTCTAATTGATTTGTCAGCTTCCCACTCAAAAAATCAATAATTAACCCATTACCAACATAATTAGATAATATCCTAATTTACTTAAAATACTAATCACTTTTGATACATACTTTATACACCTTACTATCATGGTCATGTGGTACCTTGTATGGCACTAGTCCATAGATACGGGACAGCTTGGACCGTATTTTAGCCCAAATTGACAACCTTCAAGGAAACTCATTTTCTTTGATTTGTTTACCCTCTAACCTTCACTCCAGTAACTTATCACCTGTTATAAATAGCATGGATACTTATAACCTCCAAAAAATAATCTCATTCCCAAGACTACACCGATTAACTCACGATGAAACTTTAACGTTCAAAAACGCGAAATGTAACATCCTTCACCCTTTAGAAACATTTGTCCTCGAATATTTAACTATTCGAGATCTATAAAAATGTTGGCAGATCTGCCTTTGTAACAGTACTTATACCAACCCTTCATGTAGAAAACTCAATGGCCTCACACGACCAATGACAATAACTAAGACAAGAATCCATACACGCACCTTAATGCTGTTATGTCTCAGCCAGATCCTCCTTTGGAAGAGGAAACGAGTGAGGATACCTAGAATTCATGTCTTCTTCATCTTCCCAAGTTATTTCTTCCATATTATTTTTCTCCAAAGTACTTTCACGGAAGCAACGTCTTTAGTCCTCAATCTCCGAACCTTTCTATCTAGTATAACAATGGGGGTTTTCTCATATGATAGCTGCTCTGTGACCTGAACATCCTCAACTGACATGACTCTAGAAGGATCTCTGATACATTTATAGAGTATATACACATGAAAGAATGTATGTACATACTTCAATTCAGAAGGCAAGTCTAACTCATATGCTACCTGGCCTACCTTGCGTGTAATCTTATATGGTCCAATGTACCGAGGACTAAGTTTTCCTTTCTTACCGAACCTCATAATGCCTTTCATCGGAGATACATTTAGGAATACCCAGTCGTCAACTTGAAACTCCAAGTCTCGTTGTCGTTATCCGCATAAGACTTCTGACGGCTTTGAGTTGCTAATAACCTATGTTGTATAGCTTAATATTCTAGATTTCCTATTGCACCAACTCTGGTCCTACTAACTTAGTTTCCCCATCAGTGAACCAACCTATAGGCAGCCTACACTTCCCATCTGTGAAGAGTTTCATATAGAGCCATCCGAATACTAGAATGATAGCTATTATTATACGCGAACTCAATTGGCGGCATATGATCATCCCAACAACCCTTGAAGTATTAGTGCGCTTAGCCTGTCTGTCTGGGGATGCAATGTTATACTAAGACTTACCTGAGTTCCCATCCTTTTTGGAAGGACCTCCAGAAATTAGTTGTAAACTGAGCACCTCTATCCGAGAATGTAGGGACACCATGAAGTCATACTATATCCTTAAGGTAAAGCCTTCCATAATCCTGTGCGGAATATGTAGTCCTAACAGGCAGAAAATGGGCTGATTTTGTAAGTCTATAAACAATCACCCATATAGAACCAAAATTACACTGGGTACGAGGTAAGCCTATGACGAAATCCATGTTAATTACTTCCCATTTCCAAGTCAAAATCTCTATATCCTGCAATAATCCACCAGGTTTTGGATGCTCAATCTTAACCTGCTGATAGTTAGGGCACTAAGCAAAAACCTCCGCTATATTCTTTTTCATCCTGTCCCACCAATATATTTCCCTGATATCATGATACATCTTTGTTGCTCCTGGATGGACACAATAATGAGAATAGTGAGTATTTCCCATAACCTGCCGATGCATCCCTACAACACTAGGGACACATAATCGTCCTTGATATTTAAGGACTCCATCTCTTGTAACTTCAAATGGTGTCTTCTCCTTCTGATGGGTTGTTTCCCTGTAATGAGCTGACACAGGATCCTCGTAATGGTGTTCCTTCATTTCAGTTACTAAAGAGGATGTTGTCGTGTCCTGAGTAATAACTTCGGTATCACCTGAGTCCAGCAATCGAACTCCAAGACTAGCTAGATGATGAATCTCGCTATTCTACTCTTTTGTGGTTGTAAATATGACAGGCTACCAATATATCTACGGCTGAGGGCGTCGGCTACTACATTCGACTTCCCTGAATGGTATAAAATATCAACGTCATAGTCTTTCAGTAGCTCCAACCATATGCTTTGGCGTAAATTCAATTCCTTTTTCTTGAAGATATACTGAAGAATCTTATGATCTATATAGATATCAACATGAATCCCATACAAATAGTGCATCCATATCTTTAGTGCATGAATCACCGCGGCTAACTCTAAATCATGGCTCAAACAATTCTTCTCGTGCTTTCTTAGTTTTCTAGAAGCATAAGCTATAACCTTACCATGATGCATCAGTACACAACCCAATCCAATGCCCGAAGTGTCACAATAGATAGAATAACTCTGTTTGCAAGCATCATTCCACTGAAACCTAGATCCCTTATGAATCAACTTTGTCAACGGTGCTGAAAGAGAAGAAAATCCATCTACAAATATCCTCTGATAACCTGCCAAACCGAGAAAGCTATGAACTTCTGTTGGTGTCTTGGGTCTAGGCCAAGTCTTTACTGCCTCAATCTTTTGTGTACCAACCCGGATACCTTCAATTGAAATAATATGCCCAAGGAAAGCTACAAAATTCAACCAGAATTTACATTTAGAGAATTTTGCATAACACTTCCCTTTTTGTAGAACTTTGAGCACAATACGCAAATGATCTGCATGCTCGATCTCTGAATGAGAATAAACCAATATACCATCGATAAATACAATCACGAACAGATCTAGAAAGGGTTTGAACATGAGGTTCATCAAGTCCATGAATACTACTGGGGCATTAGTCAAACTGAATGACATAACCCGAAACTCAAAGTGCTGGTATCTGGTTATGAATGTTGTCTTCAGAATATCTTTCTCCTTAAATCTTACCTGATGGTACCCAGACCACAAGTCTATCTTCGAGAAACACTTGGCACCTTTCAACTGATCAAATAAATCATCAATCCTCGGGAGCGAATACTTATTCTTGATCGTAGGTCCCTTAGTTGTTCCTTCAACTCTCTCAGCTCTGTAGGTTCCATTCTATAGGGAGGAATAGATATTGGCCGAGTATCTAGTAATATATCAATATAAAACTCAATTTCTCGCTCTGGTGGAAGACCCAAAAGCTCATCAGAAAAAACATCAGGAAACTCATTAGCCACATGGATAGATTGAACGGTTTGTGACACTACTTTCACATCCTGTACCGAACTAAGTGATAAATATATCCCTTTTTGATCATCTTCCTTTCCTTGAAATAGAAAACCTACCTCTCTATGATACCGTATTACCTTTCCACTCCAAAACAGGCTCCACTGCGAACTGGAACCGAACCATCTTTGATCTACAATGAACATTGGCATAATAATAAGCCAACCAATCTATACCCAGTAGAACATCAAATTCTAACATATATAACTCAATTAGGTCTGCTACTGTAGATCGACTATGAACTACTACGATACAATCTCTATATGCCCTCCTAACTATCACTGGATTCCCAACAGGTGTGGACACCTCAGGTTCTATTCCAAACTTACTAGAAACCAACAGAGTGACATAGGATAAGGTGGAACTTGGGTCAATCAATGCATATACATTATATGAGGAGACTGATAATATACTTGTAACAACATCAAGTGACAGCTCCTGATCTTGTCGACTTGCTAATTCACAAATGCGGTTATGAGGACCGCTCGAGCTAGATGCTCCAACTCTGACTCTACCACGACCGATTGGTGCTTGTGAACCTTGCCAGAGGGGCGTACTGATGATGACGAACTAGCTACAGATTTTACTGGCTAAACAATACTTGCCCCACCTCTCGTCGTACAATCTCTCATAACGTGGCCTGGATTACCACAAGTATAACAAACACCCAACCCCATAAGGCACTGCCCGACATGCTTCTTACCACATCGTGTCAAGGGCAACCTCATCTGACTTGACTCACCCCTATACTAAGAACTTGAGGCCCTGGAATTCTGACTAGGCCCTGATTATGTGGAATGATCAAATCTTCTCCCGAACTGAGAGGGTGTGCTAGTCGATGGATGGGCTGGATACCTCGGGTATTGTTGTCTCTGACCACCTCGAAACTCACCAGAAGGACCTGAAGATCTAGCTCTCTTATTATGTCCCCTATCATGCTCATGGTCAGCCCTCTGTTTCAAAATATCAATAGGTAAATGTTTCTGTTTCAATATGAGTAAGTTTGAAAACTATAATTTTTCCTAAAACATTCAACAGGTAAATGTTTCAGTTTCAAATGGCATGAGGAAAATACATCTCTATGCCTATATACGCTAACTGACACAAGGCAAGAGTCGATCGACAAGAAATGTCAATATGTGTGAGAAGTCATGAATGACGTGATACCATACAACATGAGGAAAATGAATCTCTATGCTTATATGTCAAGTGTGCATGTCAAATGCAATTTATCTCAAGGATGAACTCATGTACTCACACTCTCAGAGTACTCAGTATCAGTGTCTCACACTTTCTGCACATCATGCTCAATCACTCAACACGCTCAGTCACTCAGTACTGTATATGGCCAATCCTGCCTAGGGAAGATCCATCTCATATATATATAACTGACAGTCAATCACTCAATATTGTACAAGGTCAATCCAGCCCGAGGGAAGATCCATCCCCAAGTATAAATGCTTCAGGCAAGATCCATGCCCAGTGAAGATCAATCCCTCAATATAAATCAACTGCGCTCAGTGAGGTGTCTACAGACTCCGGAGGGGCTCCTTCAGCCCAAGCGGCAAGCTATAATAAGACAGATCCAGGCATTAATCAATATAACATACTGCGGCGTGCAGCCCGATCCCATAATATCACTCACAATCAGGCCCTCAACCTCACTCAGTCATAAATCTCTCTAGTCTCTTGGGCTCATAGTGCACTGAAACTAGCCCAAAAGTGATGATATGATGTGTTAATAAATAGCAACATAGACTGAGATATGATATGAAGTGAATGAACATGACTGAGTATGAAATTTCAGTGTAAGCTAATTACTCAAGAACAGAAATGACCTCAGTGGAATCTAACATGTCACGACCCAAACCAATGGGCCATGACGAGTGTCTGAGTCCTACCTGTCGAACACCCCTAAGCACGTGTCTAAGATATAAACATGAATTAAGGGTAGGTCATGTATAACATCCATTAATAAATTTATGAATCACGTGAATAACATACGTGATGAAAACATGCCCAAAACACATATATACATATACATGCGGAATACGCTGGGGCGAGCTGACAAGGCCACATACTATCCAACTATACATGACTGTCTACAAACCACTAATAGAGTGTACAACTGTATAAAGGATGGGACTGATGCATGTCGTACCCATATCTACATACAACAATAGGTGTACCAAAATCGATAACAGATCCGGATCAAGTGGAGCACACCAACTCTCGGGGATCAAGGATCCCAAGAAGGGGGACCGTTAGCCTGTGTACATGCACCTGCATGCATCAAATGTAGGCCCCAGGAAATAGGGGCATCAGTAGGAATAATTTACCGATTATGTAAGGCATGAAAATAAGTACGCACAAGACATAAAAGAACCATGGAGTAAAGGACTCAACCTGTAAGTCTAAATAGTTATGTGAATCCTGAAACATCTATAATTTCATGCATGTGCGTATAAATGTCATATCATGCCTAGGTATGTGTGCACATAACATCATCAAGCCTCTGAGAGCATCCCATCATATCACCTTGGGATCAGAGGGCGAAACCATCAACGTAAACCAACTGATTAGGTGGTGGTGTGTATATAATGCCGCAACATTCCCCTGTACCCCATATACATATAATATATGCGTATATAATGCCATCTGGTCATGGGTCAACGTTCATGTATAAATGAATCAATGCATAAGAAGTAAGTTAATAAGATCTCTCGAAATGTCATCAGATCAATATGCCTTCGGATAAACTTTATCAACTACGTATTTTTCTGAGACCCATGAACAGAAGATATAATAATAAGACATATGGGGAATCAAGAGCATAGGCATCCCTAGTGCTTCTATGAATAGTGGCATTTGTGAAAGTTGTGTGTTTTCTCATTTCATTAGTATCACAAGTATCATGTCAAAAGGAAAGAAGTGATAGCCTTAACATACCTAGGCCGATTCTCTTGACAATTCCTTTAACGCACATCAATTGCGACAAAACACGTAACGGCGAGATCAAAGTAGGGAAAACTCCGTATAATATTCTTGAGAAAGGTTATGCCGAGCTCTCTTAGAATTGCAAGTCATGTTGCTATTACATTATCTAGTTTCATATGAATTCCTTTGTAGCTTTCATCTGTTAATATGCAGATATATGCATCTCCCTTTAATGAATTAGGGAGGTCTCTTATCATAGTGGGTTGTGGGCCCAACTTGATATGGATTACGCCAAAATACCCTAAATATGCCACCTAGCCACATAAATCAAAGAGACATTGTCTGGTCTTAGAAAACATAACACCTTGCTGTCACGTTGGGGTGACGATTCACCAAAAACTTATCCACAAAATTCTAATTGATTTGTTAATTTGCCACTTAAATCAATAATTAACCCAGTACCAACATAATTAGGTAATATCCTAACTAACTTAAAATATTAATCACTTTTTAACATACTTTATACACCTTACTATCATGGTCATGTGGTACCTTGTATGTCACTAGTCTATAAATACAGGGTATATAAGCTTGAACCGTATTTTATCCCAAATTGACAACCTTCAATGAGACTCATTTTCTTTGATTATTTTACCCTCTAACCTTCACGGCACTTACTTATCACCTGTTATAAATAGCATAAATACTTATAACCTAAAAAAAGTCTCATTCCTAAGCCTACGTCGATTAACTTACGATGAAACTTCAACGTACAAAATCTCGAAATGTAACACAACAGAATGAGCATGTAGCTTAGACATGGTTTCTAACATGGATCACAGCTCAATGGTTCTAGCACATAGAGATTTCATGGTTACAGATAAGATCAGATAACTACACAATACCACAAAAATAACAAAGTCAAGATACACACGGTGCACACCCACGCGCTCATCACCTGACATGTGTGTCACCTCAACACCAAACACATAACATGTATATTCAGGGTTCATACCCTCAGCACCAAGTTTAGAAGTGTAAATTACCTCGAACAAGACTAATCCAATACCGAGCAAGCTAAACGATGCTCCACATTACCATCCTGCATGTACCTACCTCCGGAAGGCTCGAAACTAGCCAAAAGAAACTCAAATATATCAAATAAATCCCAAGGAAACAATTCCAAATGATAAAGGTCGAATTCTTAATCAAGAGCCCAAAATTAACCATAATTCAAAACCCGGGCCCGCACCTCTGAACCCGACAAAACTTATAAAATATGACAACCCATTCAACTACGATTCTAACCGTACTAGTTTTACTTAAATCAGAATTCGAATAAATGTACAAAATCTAAGAACTCGCTCTATGAAACTTTAATAAAAAAACCCCAATTTCTCTTTAAAATTCACCAACCAATTGCCGAAAATGAAGAAAGATTCATGAAATAAAATCAAAATCAAGTATAGAAAAGTTACCCCAACCCACATGGTGAAAATGGTTTCATGAATCGCCTCAATCTGAGTTCCATAGCTCCCAAAATGCATAAATTGCCGAAACCCCCCGAAATAGGGTACTTTATATGCAATGCTCAGTGGTACTCTACGTGATCACGATAGAATCCTCGCGATCGCGATGCAAAAACATATGCTGCCACAAATAACTCTATGAGTTCACTGAAAAAGCCTCGTGAATGCAATACACACATAAGAAAGAATTACCCGAACGCGGTATGAGAGTCATGAACACGAATAAGTGGCCATCGACTGCCCAACTCATCCAAACACTATGCGAACGCATAAAAGAGAATGCGAACGTGAAAGGGAATACCCCACAACTTACGTGAATGCGTCTGAGGGCCCGCACATGTGATGCACATATTTTCCCAGTCGTCCAACAACTCTACGCGATCACGAACAAGGAAACCAGATGCTAAACAGAACTAGCAATGCCAAAGTGAAGAAAAATAATCTGAATTCAATCTGAAACACTTACACTTGAGTTTATGCCAGTTGTGTATGACTTTTTTGATGTCTTTCCAGATGAGCTCCCTGGGATCCCACCAGATAGGGAGATTGATTTTGGGATTGATGTGATGTCAGGCACGCAACCTATATCTATTCCACCTTACAGAATGGCACCGGCAGAATTGAAGGAGCTAAAGGAACAATTTAAGGATTTGTTAGAGAAGGGTTTCATCCGACCTAGTATGTCACCTTGGGGCACACCGGTTCTCTTTGTAAGAAAGAAATATAGGTCACTACGGATGTGTATTGACTACCGGCAGCTCAACAAAGTCACACTTAAAAATAAGTACCCACTACCAAGGATAGATGATTGTTTGATCAATTACAGGGTGCTAAGTGCTTCTCCAAAATTGATTTAAGATCCGGGTATCACCAATGGAAGATCAGGGAACAGGATATTCCGAAAATAGCTTTCAGAACCCTATATGGGCACTTTTGAATTTCTGGTAATGTCTTTGGGCTAACAAATGCCCTGGAAACTTTTATGGACCTTATGAATCGAGTCTTCAAGACTTTCCTTGACTTCTTTTTGGTAGTATTTATTGACGATATCCTTTGTATATTCACGAAGCCGAGAGGACCACATAGATCACCTTAGGGCAGCTCTACAGACTCCATGTGAGCAACAGTTGTATGCAAAGTTTTCAAAATGTAAATTTTGGCTTGACTCTTCCACATTCTTGGGTCATTTCATCTCCGGGGAAGGAATTAAGGTTGATCCTCAGAAGATTGCAACTGTGAAGAATCGGCCTAAACCTACAACTCCAACAGAGATTCACAGTTTCTTGGGCTTAGCTGGTTACTACAGGAAATTTGTGGATGGGTTCTTCACTCTTTCCTCTCTATTGACTAAATTAACACAGAAGGCGGTTACATTCCAATGGTCAGACGCTTGTGAAAGGATCTTCCAGGAGTTGAAATCGAGATTGACTATGTCACCAGCGTTGACCCTACCAGAGGGTACATATAGGTTTGTGGTGTATTGTGATGATTCAAGGATCGGACTTGGGTGTGTATTGATGAAACATGGCAAAGGTGGTAGCTTATGATTCTAGGAAACTCAAGAATCATGAAAAGAACTATCCAACACATGACTTAGAACTTGCGGCGGTGGTATTTGCATTTAAACTTTGGCATCATTAGTTATACGGAATCCGTATATATTCACAAACCATAAGAGCCTTTGATACATTTTCAAACAGAATGAATTGAATTTGAGGCAAAGAAGATGGCTGGAGTTACTCAAAGATTACGACATGGATATTCTATATCACCCGAGAAAAGTCAATGTTGTTGCGGATGCTCTTAGCCGGAAATCTATGGGTATTTTGCCGCACTTGGAGGCACATCAAAGGTCGTTGGACAAGGAGGTTCATCGGTTGTCTAGTTTGGGAGTTCGTCTTGCAGACTCTAGTGAAGGAGGGGTAATTGTGCAGAATATGGCTGAATCATCATTTGCGGTGGAATTCAAAGAGAAGCAATACAATGATCCATTGTTGGTTCAATTGAAGGAGGAGATTCATAAACATAAGACTATGGCTTTTTTTCTTGGCATGGATGATGGTACACTAAGGTACCAAGGGCGGCTATGTGTTCCAAATGTAGATGATCTCCATGAAAGAATCACGACTGAGGCTCACACTTCTAGGTATTCCGTACACCCAGGTTCTACAGAGATGTATCATGATCTCAAAGAAGTATATTGGTGGAATGAAATGAAGAGGAATGTGGTGGACCTTGTGGCAAGATGTTCGAGTTGTCAGCAAGTAAAGGCTAAACACTAACGGCCCAGTGGGTTGGTACAGAACATAGAAATTCCAATATGGAAGTGGGAAATGATTAATATGGACTTCGTGGTGGGACTACCGCACACTCCGTGCAAGTTTGACTCAATTTGGGTAATTGTGGATCGACTCACAAAATCAACACACTTCTTGCCAATTAAAAATCTACCGACACAGCGGATTAGTATGCTCAGTTGTATATCAAGGAAATAGTCAGGTTGCATGGCACTCAAGTTTCTATCATTTGGATCAAGGGGCACAGTTCACGGCTAATTTTTGGAAGAAATTTCAACAATGTTTGGGTACTCAGGTGAATCTTAGTACAACCTTTCCCCCGTAGACTGACAGGCACACTGAGCGGACTATTCAGACGCTTAAGGATATGTTGTGCACTTGTGTTCTTGACTTCAAGGGTAGTTGGGACGATCATTTGCCACTCATAGAATTTTCCTACAACAACGGTTACCATGCTAGTATTCAGATGTAACCATTCGAGGCCTTATATGGTAGGAGATGTAGATCTCTCATTAGGTGGTCCGAGATTGGGGAAGAAGAATTGATAGGACCAGAGCTCATGCATCAGGCTATGGATAAGGTTAAGGTCATTAAGTATCGGTTGAAAATTGCTCATAGTCGCCAAAAGTTCTATTCGGATGTTCGTCTCAAATATTTGGAGTTCAAAGAAGATGATTGGGTATTCTTGAAGGTTTCCCCCATGAAGGGTATAATGTGGTTTGGTAAGAAGGGGAAATTGAGTCCGAGGTATGTCGAGCAGTACAGAATCATTCAGTGGAATGTTCAGGTGGCGTACAAGATTGAGTTACCACATGAGATGTTATTAGTGCACCTGGTATTCAATGTGTCTATATTGAAGAATGTAACTGGAAATCCGTCGGTTATTGTGCCAGTTGAGACTATTGAGGTTAATGAAGAACTGACCTATGAAGAAATTCCAGTTGCCATTCTTGATAGACAAGTCCAAAAGCTTAAAAAATTAATAAATTGCCTATGTGAAAGTGTTATGGCAAAACCAGCAGGTTGAAGAGGCCACCTGGGAGGCCGAGGAAGAAATGAAAAAGAGGTACCCTCATTTGTTTGAGTAGCTATGTAATAGTTTCTATGAAATTACTTCCTATGAACTATGAATCACTTGTACAGTTTATTCTTAGGATGCTTCCTTTCTTGTAATATATTGCTTATGAGGCCATTGTTGGTGTTGTTTCATATTATGTTGCATCGTTGGTTTATGTACATGCTATTAGGATTGGTTTATGGGATTCTCTGACAGGTGGATAGTCCTAGTTACAAGGGAAACTCTGCCAAAAAATTTTTAAATTTGGGGAGTTAGAAAAAATTTAGGGACACTGGTGTGTAGTGTAGCAGTTGAGTCACATTAGATGCTAGAGGTGAACTTTGACCCTCATTCGTGGATGAATGATCTTAAGTAATTAAGGCCCCGTACAATTTTACCTAAAACCCGGGGTTTTGTGGTTCCAAGGTAGGCATACACTGAGGAGTTAAAGGAAAATGCTTGGCAGAAAAAGGCATTTATGCGACCCACTATGCAGTCGCACAATCACTCTACGGGCCGTAGAATGGCCAGAGTGAGGTAGTCAACTGGGAAACTTTTGGATGTCATTTCGCAGCAAATGATACGACTGCAAAACCATTTCATGGGCCACACACCAATCACATAACGAACCTGGAAATTTTCGGAGGGGGGTTCTGCGGCGCATTATGCGACCCCATAACAGGTCTGCAGACCACATAATGGCCGCAGAGTGGGACAGACCTGCCCAATTCCGGAGGGCCATTTCGCAGCACATTTTGCGGACCACAGAAGCATTATGCGGTCGCACATGCGACCGCAGATCCTCTTTCGGAGCTTCATTTTTGAGTTTTATAACCCGACCTCCTTCTCATAAAACATTATTAGTGGTAGTTTTAGAAATATAAAACTTACATTTTAGAGAGAGGGGAAGGTGGTCTAAAGTGAGAAGAGGAATTCTAAGCCATTGTCATCAATCTTTTCCCAAAGCTTGAAGATTTATCTAGAGTAACTCACAAGGTCTTCAACCAAAAGGTAAGGTTCTATACCCTAGACCTTAATTTTGAAATCTAACTAGAAATGGGTAATTAGTAAGATAATTGTTGGGTAGGGGAGTTGTTTATTTTGCATGCATGTGTTATCAAGGGGCGTGGGAAAAATTTTAAGCTAAAAATGGTAAAGAATGGGTTATGATGGAATCCTCTATAAAAGGACATTGAAACCTTAATGTACACCTAGTGTATGATAAAATTCTCAAATGAGCTATAACCATGATCATCTTCCTAATTTTGGTTCAGTTTGTTAAATTTCTAAAATAGATCGAAGTTGCTAAGAATTCCGGAACATTTTAGGTTCTAAGGAAGCTCAAATTATGTATGTTGGCTAAACTCTTCCCTTAGAATTGAACCCCACAATGTCATTGTAAGTCCCAAGTTACTTGTTATGAATCGATTATTCCGAATAAACATTGTGTCAAAAGACTTTTGTGTTCAATATATATTCCAACGCCTTTGTTATGATTTACTACTACTTGATAATGTGTTCAACTAATTTGTTGCTTAGCTAAATGCTTTAGCTTCAAGTTGCATTTTAAATGATAGCTAATGCCAATTGTGTAAGAAATCTCAATGCACTTAAGACTCTTGTTTGCTCATATGTATGCTTAGTGTCTAGAACGTAAATGCCTTGTTGTTGATTATCCATGATGATGGTTGAAAGTAAAGGGTGTGCATGAAATACGAAACATGAAATATGAAACACGTAATGCGATATGCAAAATATAAAATATGAAATACGGCCAACACGCCAAATAAAAAGGGAATATTACTATTGTGACCACTAGTGCCAATGAAATAAAAATATTTGAAAGAGGAATGAAATGGGATGATTGACAGAAAAGGATGATGTCTCGGATGAGACGGACTAGCCAATTGGGTCGTGATCGGACGCCATGCCGCACACATAGTGGTGATTGTGTTGGAAATTGAAATTGTGATTATGGTTGATGTCTCATATGAGACGACCTAGCCGATCGAGTCGTGATCGGATGCCATGACACACACATGGTGGTGAGTGTGTTGGAAATCGTAATCGAAGTTGTGAACAGTGGTATATCGGTACTAAAGATTTCCCAACTTAAAACTTGGAAACTTAATTGAAAACTTATCTTATATATCTAATTTGATATTTGGTTATTGTTTGAGGCTTAACTGATATTATGACTGTCCTTAATTGCATTACTGCTCGTTCCTTTGATATAGTGTTTAGACATATATACTAGTACTATTCGACAGTACTAGTGTCCCTTTTACCTGGGGCGCTGCATCTTTAATGGATGCAGGTGGTTCCACATCAGGCGACACTGATCAGTGATAGTGGTACACTCTCTTCCCAGCTAACTTGCTGAGCCCCACTTCACTTAGGGTCATGTATCTTTTGTTCATTATATTATCATGTTTTGAGGTATAGCCGGAACCTTGCTGCCAGCACTATCATTGTACTCTTTGAATTTATTAGAGGCTCCGCTTACATAGTGTGGGTGTATATAGGTGCTGGGAAAGTCAAACAAGTTGTGTTGTGTTGTGTTTTGATCACTTGTTCCACTTCAAACCATGAGAATGTGTGCATTTTAAGACGTATTAAGTGAAGTAACTAATAGTAATGAATTTGGAATTGTCTACATGATCTCCTTATTGGTTAATTAAAAAACATATGTGTACTCTTTAAATCATGGGCGAGTTCGGTGTAGAAAGTATTCAATAGGCTTGCTTGATCGGGTTCACACGATTGAGCGCCGGTCGCGCTCCCCGAGTTTGGGGCGTGACAAACTTGATATCTCGATACCCCGTCCCAACATTCCAAAAATTCCAATAACATAACACGGACCTACTCGAGGCGTCAAATCACACATAACAACATCTAAACAATGAATCGCACCTCAAATCGAACTTAATGAACTTTGAACTTTTCAACTTCCATAACTCGCACTGAAACATATCAAATCAACCCAGAATAGCTCAAATTTTGCACACAAGTTACAAATGATATAACAAAGCTATTCCAATTCCCGGAACCACAATCCGAATCTGATATCCTCAAAGTCAACTTCCGGTCAAACTTATGAACTTTCCAAACCTTCAAATTGTTAACTTTCACCAATTAGTGTCGAATCCTTCTTGGAACATCCAAACGCAAATTCGGGCATATGCCCGAGTCGAAAATCACCATCCAGACCTAACGGAACCGTCAAAACTCCAATCCAAGGTAAAATAATAAAAAGTCAAACTTGGTCAACTCTTTCAACTTAAAGCTTCAACAATGAAATTTATTCTTCCAAATTGATTCCGTATAACTTGAAAACCAAAACTGGCGATTCACACAAGTCGTAATACATAATACGATGTTGCTCAAGACTTCAAATGGCTGAACGGGATGTAAATGCTCAAAACGACCGGTCGGGTTGTTACAACTCTAATCACTTGGCATCTTGTGCCCTCATTACAATTGATAACTGCACGGATGACTCACGTGCCAATAGAACAATTCTCACATAGAAGACAAGTAAACGGAGTACGTATAAATGGTGAGTAACATTAGTGTTCATCTTCTTCAACCAATAGGGTGATAAATTACATGTATTCTTGTGCAAGTGTTCTATCAAAGTTCGGGCCAACGAATAAGAGTAGAGAAATGAACGACATATGAGAAACGGTTCCCAATAATTTCACAAGGTAAAAGTCATACAAGCTAAGCACGCCACTACACAAATATCGAAAACAAGAATTCCCCCAGGCAATCACAAGTCATCACAAATCATTTCCTGACATATCCCACATCGCCTCACCGCGTGCGCAAACACACAGATATAGCCAGCCTTGTCAAGCCGCATGTGCAACATCAATAGTAACAATAGCACGGCAGAAACCTCGTGCAAACACCCTAAAAATCCTCCCAGCAATATGACGTGCCAAAAACATAACAATACAATAAAATGACCTTCACAACATGTGCCCATATTCCACAATATTTCCTCGAAACAATTTCAGTACCACAATAGCACATAGCCCTCGCTCAACAACACTAAGTACAACAGCAACAACAACAGTAACACAAGAATACAACAAGTAGATCAGCTCATGAACTTTGAAACATAGAGAAACGATAAAACGAGCTCAAAAGGAAAGACACAACATAGAATAGTAGTCTCAACAAGAATAGCTTAACAATGAAGAAATAATATGTAACAATGATTCCACAAAAGTACAATTCGACAATAAGGGAGGTATTACGAGTCAATAATTCCAAATAAGGATGAGTCAACTATGATAACAGATAACTAAACTTCATTTAGGTTTGACCAATTACGAAAGAGATACAACATATTCAATTAAGGATAAGAAACTTATGGAAAGGATAATAATAACCTCAATTAAGGATTGATAATTACATAGAGATAATAAAAACTTCAATTATGGATAAACAATTAGGGAAGGATAACACTGCAATAGAAGAGGTAACAACTCCAGTTAAGGCATATTAGAGTCAAATAGGCAATAAGAGTGGCACATAAAGAAATTAATTTCAATTAAGACACGTAGAGGTAAAACTTGAAAATGGGGGTTTAACCTGACAAAACAACTTCATATCTAATGAACATAAGAACCTAAGAGCCACAAATGGTCAAATCTCCATAAATAAGCCCAAGCACGTACTCGTCACCTCGCGTACGCGGACTTCACATGACACGGTTAGCACCAAAAACTCAAACCATAAGGGCTAGTTCCCCACACAAAGTTAGGCAAAATACTTACCTCAAGAAATCTAGACAGTTACTGTAAAATAAACTTCTCCAGTGAAACGACCTCCGGACGGCTCAAATTTAGCCAAAATAACGTCAATCCATAAATAACACTTGTAAAACAAATTCCGGATAATAAAGCTCCGATCTTTAATTAAAACTAAAAGGTCAACCCAAAAGTCAAACCCCGGGTCCGCACCTTGAAACCCGATAAAATTTACAAAACCCGAACACCTATTCTGATATGAGTTCGACCATACAAGAAGTATCAATTTCCGACATCAATTCGTCCTTCAAATTATCATTTTACATTTTTAAAGATTTCTACAAATTTTCCCCAAATTTCCAATTTAATTCACTAATTAAATGATGAACATAGCAATGGATTCATGAAATATAACACGATTCAGGTTGAGAACACTTACCCCAATGAGTTGCTTGAAAACCCCACGAAATATCCCCCAAAACCGAGGTCTACTACTCAATATGTTGAAAATGGCCAAACCGTCGACTTATATGATACTGCCCAGGTATGACCGCACCGACGACACAATTAGCCGCTTCTATGGCGTCACTTTTGCGACAAAGAACCGCACCTGCGAAGCCTGATGACCAGCTTCCCTCTCGCACTTGTGGACTTCTTATCGCTTCTGCGCAACCGCATGTGCACATGCCCAAACCACATTTGCGCTTCAGCTCGCCTCTGCATCCAAAAATCCGCTTTGCGGAATCGCAGATGCGCACCAATTTTCGAAGCTGTGAAGACTGTCAAGCCCAACTTTTCTCGCACAAGAGTCTTCATCTTCGCACCTGCGACTATCGCACCTACGCCTAGGGTCTGCATGTGCGACCACACAAGAACTCATCCCCAACCAGCCTCACCCAGAAAAGTTCCAATTGATGTGAAACTCATCCGAAACTCACCTGAGCTCTTCGGGACACCGTCCGAATATACCAAGTCCTATAATATAACTCGAACCTACCTGAGGCCTCAAATCACATCAAACAATATCAAAACTACAAATCGCACTTCGAATCGAACTTGTGAAATTTCGAATCTTCCAACTTCTAAAACGTGTGCCGAAACATATCTAATCAACACGGAATGACGCCAAATTTTGCATACAAATCCCAAATGACATAATGGAGTTAATCCAACTCTCGAAAATGCATTACGACCCCAATAATACCATAGTAACCTTCTGGTCAAATCTCTCAACCTTCTAAAACTTTAACTTTTCAATTTTTGCCGAAATGCTCCAAATTACCCTACGGACCTCCAAAACCAAATCCGGACGCACATCTAAACCCAAAATCGCCATACGAAGCTATTGGAACCATAAATATGCCATTTCGGAGTCGTCTACATAAAAGTTAAATTCCGGTCAACTCTTACATCTTAAGCTTCAAATACACAAATCCTTCTTCCAAATCAATCTCGAATCATCCGAAATCCGAATTTGACTACGCACGCACATCATAACACATAATACGGAGGTAATTGAGACATTAAGCCGCTGAACACAGCGCTAATTCTCAAAATGACCGGTCGGGTCGTTACATTCTCTCCGCCCTATTTTTCTTCATTCATATTATATGCTTCTCTTCTCTTTTTTTCTTCTCCGTTATCTTCACTTCTTCAAGTAATTCAACAATATATTTCACATCATCGTTTTCCACCAGCAAACCAACCACTATCTGTCAGCCATTGACTTTTCACCATTGACAATTATTAAAAGTCGAAGCTTTGATTTCGAATCATATTTTCTAAAATTATTACTGTTTATTTGGATTGGGTGTTGTTTCAAATGATTGAAAATATATTTGGAGTTTAAGTCTTAATTTTGAGGATGTTTAGTGAAGATTAGAGTTTATTTCGGCCGGACGTTTAGATTTATAGATTGTATTTATAAAATATATTAAAATTGTATGAAAATTATATTTAAGTTGTATGTTGTTGTAGTTATTTTACTTTTGCTAGAATATTATATGAAAGTAAATAATTTGTACATTGTATGAATAGTTGTATGAAATTTATATTGAAATTATAAATACTCTTTTTTTATATAAATTTGTAAATATGTATCAAAGTTATATTATAGTTGAATGAAATTTATAAAAAATTATATTTCAATTGTAGTTGTGGTACCTTTTTTATGAATATTGTATGAAAATTATATATTTGTATCAGAATCGTATTATAATTACATGAAAATTATATTTAAGTTGTATGTAACAATCTTGTTGGACTGTTAGTTGAGCTTGTTAAATAGAAATTATTCACTCTTATTGCTTCTAGCACATGGCTGTCATTGCCATTCATTTCACGTCAACATTCTATAAGATTTAAAGAATTTTCTTTTCATTTCTAAAGAATGTTTACGTTTCCAGTTGAGCTAGCCTATAGTAAACTATGTAAATATTATTCTTCTCCTCTATATATATGTCTCAATTTTCTTTTTCTTTTTTTTATTTATAAATATCATATCAGACAACATACTTGATATAATTTGTCTTCATCACTACAGTTAATTTTTTTTTTTGGATGTTAAAGAATATGGAGCGAGGAGAGGAGAGAACAAAACTGAATTTAATACAATAACATACTCAGTATTATCATATACTGTGGGGTCTGGGGAGGGTAGTGTGTATGCAGACTTTGCTCCTACCTTGTGAAGATAGAGAGGTTGTTTCTAATAGACCCTCAGCTCTAAAAAGAATAAGCACCACATCAATGAAAATATTGACAAGAAGGGACAATACCAAAAATCCATATAAAAGCAGAATAAAAACAACAAGATAGTAAGGTGATCTACAATGAAAGAAAATAACAGTTAGTCATAAAAACCTACTACTAACAAAAAGCGAGACTGCGTGCCAATACTACTGTTATGAACACCTAAGACTACCTACTTTACTACCCTAATCCTCGACCTCCATACCTTCCTATCAAGGGTCATGTCCTCGGTCAGCTGAAGTTGCGCCATGACTTGCATAATCACCTCTCCCCACCTCTTCTTTGGCTTACCTCTACCTCTCCGTAGGCCCTCCAATGTCAACCTCTCACACCTCCTCATCGGGGAATTTGTGCTCCTCCTTCTTGCATGATCAAACCACCTAAGTCGCGCTTCCCGCATCTTGTCCTCGATAGGGGCCACATCCACCTTGTCGCGAATAACCTCATTTGTGATGCTATCTAACCTGGTGTGTCGCACATTCATCTCAACATCCTTGTCTCTACTACATTCATCTTTTGGACATGAGCGATCTGACTGGCCAACACTCAGCCCCATACAACATTGTTGGTCCAACCACCACTCTGTAGAACTTACCTTTAAATTTCGGTGGCACCTTCTTATCACACAAAACACCGGAAGTGAGTATCCATTTCATCCATTCCTCCCCAATACGATGCGTGACATCTTCATCAATATCCCCATCCCCCTGAATAATAGACCCAAGGTACTTAAAACTTCTTCTCCTAAGAATGACTTGTGAGTCCAGCCTCAACTCCCTTCCCCTCCTGGGGTCTCGCCACTATACTTACACTCCAAGTATTCTGTCTTGGTCCTGCTCAACTTGAAACCTTTAGACTCCAGGGTCTGCTTTCATACATCTTGTTGCGCGTTCACACCATCTCGCATCTCGTTAATCAATACAATATCATCTGGAAATAGCATGTACCACAGCACCTCCTCTTGGATGTGGCACGTCAGTACGTCCATCGCTAGAGCAAACAAAAAAGGGGCTGAGTGCCGACCCCTGATGTAACCCCATCATAACTTGTCACAACACAATTTTTTCTCCATTGGGTATCGTGATGGAACCTAGTCTTAGGGACTAGATAAGCCTAACATTTACTGAATAACACAATAATAAATAACATCTAACAACTTTTGAAATGGAATTCTCTATGAAATTTACAATTCCCAAAACCAGTAGTACAAGTCATAAGCTCTACAGAGTTTTATTATATTTTCTAAATACAACTGTTTGAAATAAAGTAAATAGTGTGAATACAAAGCAGAAGGTGACTCTAAAGCCTGTGAACGCAACAACAGGTTTACCTTGAGTCTCCATAGCAGCAATTTGCACAACTAGCTAATAATCAAAGGACTTCGAAATACCTGGATCGGCACAAAATTATGCAAAAGCGTAGTATGAGTACACCACAGCGGTACCCAGCAAGTATCCAGACTAACCTAAGTGGAGTAGTGACGAGGAACAGTCAAGACACCTACTGGAATAAATAACCTGAACAAGTATAATCATAGGAACAATAGAGTGTGATATTTACATAAATTCTACGCGATATGGCAAACAACAAAGTAGTTGCAATAAGAAAGGAAAACAACAAGTATCAGCGGAATACCATAAAAATGATATAGAAGAATGAAAGGAAACACAACCTAAATCCGATAATCACAAATAAGGAAAGGACAAGAAATAACTCAACAACAAAGACCGCTTTCACATTAGGTTTTAGTCAATAAACTCCACGAGGTACCGAACCTCGGGCTAATCACAACTCAAGGGTCTCAATACTTGAACCCTAAACACTTGGCATCTTGTGCCCTCGTTACACCTCATAACCGCACTAATGACTCAAGTGCCAAAGAGAGCCATTTCTCACATAGAACGCAAGTAAAAAAGGGTGTGAGTCTATACTCAACAATAGCAAGAAAAAACATCCTAACCGATAAGAGTGCTTAACTACGTGTATACTTGTGCAAGTGTCATAACATAGCTCATACAAGCTAGTAAGCATAAGAGAAGGAATGTACAGCACACAGAATGTTTTCTTACAACTTCCACAAGATAAAGCTCACACAGGTAAGTTTACCACTACACAAGTACCAACAACAAGAATGCCCCCAGGCCATCACAAGTCATCACAAATCAATCGCTGAAACAGTAGAGTAAATGCCTACCTTGTCTCGCCACACGTGCATAATAATGTTCCCACCTTGTCTCTCCACATGCGCAACCCACATATATATATCCCGCCTTATCAAATCGCATGTGCAAATATCAATAGTAACAATATCACATCAGAAACCTCATGTAACTCCATAACAACAGCAGCACGAAAGAAACCTCGTGCACCACCACAAAAAGTACAATGGCAACAATGACAATAATACAAGTACGACAAGTAAATCAACTCAAAAACATTCGATCACAAGAAATGGTAGAACTAGTTCACAAAGAATAACCATAATAAAGAATACTAGGCATAATAAGAACATCTCAATAGGGAAGGAAATAATATGTAACAATGGTCCCACAATGTATGGTTCAGCAACAAGAAACTAACACGAGTCAAATAATTAGAAATAAGGGAAATTACACTAAGGCATAGGATATCTAAGCTTCTTTTAAGTTTAGACAATTACGGAAGAGATACAACCAATTCAAATAAAGATAGGCAGCGAGAAGATAACCATAACCTCGATTAAGGGTGAACATTTACAAAAGGGATAACTACAACTTCAAATAAAGATAAGCAGTCAGGGAAAAGATAGCATGGCAATGGAAGAGATAACATTTCCAAATAAGGCACATATGAATCAAGTAACAATAAGAGTGGATCAAGAAGCAATTGATTCTAATTACGCAAGTAGAGGTGAAACTAGTAACTAAGGAACGTAATCACAACAAGAACAACTGTATATTCAATGAATACAACGACCTAGGAACCCTAAAAGGCCAATTTCCACAATTAAGTCCGAGCACGTACTCGTCACCTCGCGTACACGGACTACAATCAACATAGAAAACTCAAATCCTAAGGGGAAGTTACCCTACACAAGGTTAGGCAAGATACTTACCTAAAAGAAGACAAACAGATACTCTAAAATGAACTTCTCGAGTTAGATGACCTCCAGACGGTTCAAATCTAATCAAAATAACTTCAAAGCACAAATAAAACTCATAAGAAACTATTTTGGGTCATAAAGACTCAATCTTTATCAAAATCTAAAAATCAACCCAAAAGTTGACCCCGGGTCCGCACCTCGAAACCCGAAAAATTTAATAAAAACCGAATACCCATTCCGATAAGAGTTCAACCATACTAAAATTATCAAATTTCGATACTAATCTGTCCCTCAAATCATGAATTTTCATTTTGAAAACATTCTTCAAAAACCACATTTTTCCTCAACGCAAAACACAAATTAAATGATAAAAATAAAGATAAAATCATGGAATATAATAAATTCTAGGTGAATAATACTTACCCAATCGATTTTATTGAAAACCCCACAAAGAATCGCTCAAAACCGAGCTCTACAAGTCAAAATATGATATGAAAAAATGGCCTAACTCTCGATTTGAAGATTTTATATTCCGCCCATGTCTGTAGGCATCGCGAACGCGGAGAAAGGGTCATGTTCACAAAAAATAAAATTAAGGCTTCCAAGAAAACCCTTCGCGAACACGAGTGAAGCGACGCGAACGCGAAGAAGAGAGAACGAGAACCTACGTGATCACGCAAGGATGGATGCGAACGTGAAGAAGGAATGTGAGGCTGCCAGGAAGTGCTTCGTGAGCGCGGGTAACTAAATGGAATGCGATATAGGGCAAAAAAAACCTTCGCAAACTCGAGAGGTCGAACGCGAAAGTGAAGAAGAATTATGAGGCGGGTCAGCAAACACTACGTGAATGCGAAAGGCACTTTGGGATTGCGAAGAAGGACGCCAGACACCAGAACCAGCAATTCAAAAATATAAGGAATTGGACGGTATCCCATCTTAAACACACCCAAGGCTTGGGGTCTCAAGTCACATCAAACAACACCGAAAATACAAATCACGCCAAGAATCCAACTTATGAACTTTCAAATCTTCCAACTTCGAAAACTCTTGCCAAACCCTATCAAATCAATCTGGAATGACGTTGAATTTTTTAGGCAAGTCCTAAATGACATAATATAGTTGTTCCAATTCTCGAAATCGCGTTCCGACCCTGATATCACCAAAGTCAACTATTGGTCAAACTTTTCAATCTTTCAAACTTCAACTTTTCCAACCTTTGCCGAAATGCTTCAAATCACCCTACAGACCTCCAAATTCAAATCTGTATGCACGCCTCAGTCCAAAATCACCATACGAAGCTGTTGAAATCATCCAAAATCCATTCTGGAGTCGTTTACGCAAAAGTCAAATCCCGGTCAACTCTTACCGCTTAAGCTTCCAAAACTTGAATCCTTCTCCTGATTTGACTCTGAATCGTGCAGTAACTAAATTCAACCACGCACGTAAGTTGATACACATAATATGAATCTTCTCAGTATTTTATGTCTCCGAATGGAACTTAAATTCCCAAAACAACCAGCCGGCTCGTTACAAAACTGAAAAATGGTCCGAGTCCCCACCAACCGTAATCACTCGGTTCTTTGATCCATCGCACGTGTCCTTAATCAACCTAACTTAGGAAACATGTACACCTCTAGTCTCCAAACATCTCCACAAAACCTTCCTCGGAACTTTATCATACGCTTTCTCTAAGTCGATGAACACCATATGCAAGTCTTTATTTCTCTCCCTATACTTCTCCATCAATCTCCTAATAAGGTGGATCGCTTTTGTAGTCGAACGCCCTATCATAAACCCGAAGTGGTTCTCGAAAATAGACAAACTCCTTCTCACCCTGAGATCTACCGCTCTCTCCCAGACTTTCATAGTATGGATAAGCAGCTTGATACCCCGATAGTTATTACAATTTTGGATATCACCCTTGTTCTTGTATACAGAAACCATAGTGCTCCACCTACACTTTTCAGGCATCTTCTACGTACTAAAAATGACATTAAAGAACCCAGTGAGCGACTCCAAGCCTGCCTTTCCCGCACTCTTCCAAAACTCCACCGGAATTTCATTCGGCCAGGTCGCTTTGCCCTTGCTCATCTTACGCATAGCCCTCCAACTTCATCAACTCTAATCCGCCTACAATATCCGAAGTCACAACGACTCTCGGAGAGTTCCAAACCACCCAGTACAATGCTATTGTCCCCCTCTTCGTTCAAGAGACTATGGAAGTAGGTCTGCCATCTCCGACAAATAAGCCCATCATCCAACAAACTCTACCTTCGTCGTCCTTGATGCACTTCACTTGGTCCAAGTCACGCGTCTTCCTTTCTCTCTCTTTGTCTAACCTGAACAACCTCTTATCCCTCGAGTTCCTCATACAAATGACTAAAAGCTGCAACCTTGGCCATCGTAACTGCTAGCTTTTCCTCTTTCTTAGCCAACTTATAATTCTCCCTATTTTCCCTGTTCTCCTCCTCGTCTACACTTCCTACTAGCTTCGGATATGCTGCTTTCTTGGTTTCCACTTTTCCTTGCACCTTTTGATTCCACCACGAGTCTCCCTTGTGACCATTAGAGTAACCCTTTGAGACCCCTAACACCACTCTAGTGGCTTCCCTAATGCACTGCATAGTCGTGTTCCACATAGCGCTTGCATCCCTACTACTCCTCCAAGCCCCCATAGTCAACAGCTTGACCCCCAACTCCTGCGCTTTAGCTTCCGTCAAGGCACCCCACTTGATCCTATGTTGGTTATACATCACCCTTTCCTCCTCTTCCTCGTGATCTCAAGGTCCATGACCAGTAGCCTATGAAGGGTCGAGAGGTTCTCACTCGGGATGACATTGCAGTCTGCACAAAGACCTCCATCAAACTTCCTGTAGAGTAAATAATCAATCTAAGCCTCGGCCGCCGGACTATGGAAGGTGACCAAGTTCTCCCTCTTCTTTGGGAAACTCGATTATTCTATCACCAAATCAAATGCTCTAGCAAAGTCCAGTAGAGGCGTTCCTCATTCGATTTTATCTACAAAACAAAAACCACTATGCACATCATCGTACCCCCAAGATGTCGTTTCAACGTGGCCGTTTAAATCTCCTCCTATGAAAAGCTTCTCGATATGCGGTATACCACACACCATCTCATCCAAATCCTCCAGAAACGCCTATTGACTTCCTCATCCAAGCCTGTTTGGGTGCGTACACACTGATTATGTTCAAAGTAAAACCTCCAACGACTAGCTTAATAGTCATCAGCCTGTCATTCACCCTCCTAACCTCCTCCACTAGTTCACAAAGATCCTTATCAACCAAGATACCTACCCCGTTCCAGCCCCAACCCTCCCAGAATACCATAGTTTGAACCTGTCTACATCACGCGCCTTATATCCTACCCACCTAGTCTCCTGTAGACAAGCTATATTAATCTTCCTTTTATCAAGAATCTTCGCTAACTCTACATATTTTCCTGCCAAAGTTCTTATGTTCCAAAACCCCACTCTCAGCCTAGTAGCTCCTTTAGCCCTCTTACCCCTTTAACCCGCACCCCCCTCGTACTGACACCCCCGAGGAAAACACGTTATCCTACCATCATTCACCAAAGTCACTATAATCTAGGAGTCACTACACAAGCACTATCCCGAAAACAAGCGACAAAATAAAATGAATTATCGAAATATAATCTACCACTAAAGGTCACAAAACAGGTGAAGAAATAAAATAAAGAAACTAACAAGAACTATAATCTACAAGTAAAGATTAGAAAAACAGGTGGACAAATAAAATAAAGGAACTAAAAGAAATTAATAATCTACAACTAAACGACAGAAAAATAGATGAAGATATGCAATAAATGGGCTAAAGAGGATTATAATCTACAACTAAAGGTAAAAAAAAAAAAGTGCAAAACTAGAGCAGAACTACTAGGGGATATATGAAATAAATATTCAAAATAAAGATGTAAACATGTAGATAACAATATAAATAAGTAGGCAAAGCTATCACTAACGAAATTAATTTGACAATGCTAGGGCAAATACTAACTAAGGATTCAAGAACAAAATAGGCAGGCAAGGAGATACACTTACGCTAAAATGTCAAACTATTAAAATATCAAGACAAGAGAGGAACAATAGAACCTGAATTGCGGCCCTTGAAGTTAACGGAAATCTGGCTGGCGATGATAAATTACGACGAACTGGGTGCAATTGAAATTTGAATGGCACTGAAGAAACAGAGCAAGAAGGGATGTAAAGATGAGTTGTAGTAGACATGACATAGATAAAAAAGAGAGAAAGGTTTAGTTCTCTGCCTTACTAAAGGAAGAGGGCGAGAGCAGGGGGGAGAAAAAAAAAAGGATTAAATTGAATCCCTTAATTAAAAACGCCAATAATAAGTTTAAAAACTTTTAAGGGGAAATATATACAATTTGTAAAGAAAACCAAGTCAGTTTTGGTATATATCAAAACTTAGTTATTTCGGATAATAAGTTTAGTATTTGGTATATCTGTGAAAAAATCCCAACATTTTCAAGATCCTTGGTCTAACTCGAGCTCGGCCAAGCCAATTTGGCTTTACTTATGTGGCTTGATTGAGCTTGCTGTACTTAAATATAAAAATAAACCTTTATTGTTATTTTAAACTTTATGTTAATTGATACTCCTAATAATAATAATAATAATAATAAAGACAATAAATAATTTGTACTCGATTGTGCAATTTAGTTAGAAGTTTTACCAACTGAAACTAAAAACTTACCTTATGGTGACGTAAAATGTAACAAAATATTTATATTTTAAGAAGTTAAATTATTTTCATTGTTTTTTTTTTTTTTTGCTTATTTTTTATGTTAACAGCTTATCTATGTTCTACCTTTAATTTAACTGCATATGAATTTATATTTTAATCTAAGCTAGGAACTCATATATGATTCAATCGCGTTCGAATCCATGCATAATCTAAAGTATTGATACTTATATTTGTTTAAAAAACTGGTTTTTTTTTTCTCTAAAAGTGTAGGCGCAATTAGGGAAGCAAACATAGAAAAGGTAAATTGAGCTAGACTCGAGCTCAATATTCTAGTAACATAACATTGATTAATTCAAGTTTTCGACTCGAGCTTGATTTTGATAATATAAATTCTTAGTTGAGCTCAATTTGATTGATTCAGATTGGTTTATCATTTAGAAAGCTCGGTTAAGTTTATTTTAGCTCTAGTAACAACCAAGTCTATGTGTGGTTGGGATAAATAGTAGCGATAGTGGATAGTGTTTGAATAATGATCAAACCACCGGCGAGAATGACGTTTTTTTATCAATAAGGACTAATAATAGAATGGTAAATATTCTTAGTTAAAGTTTTTTATTAGAGATCTATTTCAAAATCATTTTGTTAGAGAAAGCTTTATCCTTCTAACGTGATTGTTTTTTGAATTTTAATGGAATTTCATTATAAGTATAGAAAACAAAAGAAATGAAAGTGATGTCTTTGAAAGACTCTAAAGCTAAATGTATTGAAGTTTTCTTCTTATGAATAAGTAGAGCAAATAGTAGTAGTTGATTAGACCTTCGAAATGTCCCATCAAAATGAAAAGAGGGTCGGTGATTACCCCTATGATCATTGGCCCATTTGAATACATCAATTATTTCAATATACTAATCAAAAGCCACCTATCACATCCCCACACATCATTCACAAACACGTCTTACTAATACTATCCTCATGATTAAAAAATAATTTTTCAATTTTATTATGCTTACAAATCATTAAAAAAATAAAAAAAAATAGGAAAACCATAAACAAAACAAGGGTTCGAGATAAAGAATTTATCCAAATATAAGCTGATAGATTTAACTCAAATGGAATCTGATAATAATGGTGAAGCTATACTTCGTGGCTTCACTAAAAGAAATGATTTAGTATAATGGTGAAGCATTTGACATTGGTCTTCTGCTTCTTTTGATTGACCATATATGGTCTTTCCAGAAAGATGAACAACCTAACAGAGTCCAAAAGTACATTTTTGGAGACTAATAAAAGCTAAAACCTTAGTTTTGTCTCATTAGTACCATATGATTAGGAAAAGGCTAAGTAGTTTCCTGTTTTCAATCCTTAATTTAGTTTAACTAAATATATATAGCTTTTGATTAGTTGCTTTTCTTTAATCATTTGTATATTCATGAGTAGCATCCTAACATGTGGCTATCATCGACATAAAGTGGCAGGAATTGTCACGAATCTCAGTGGCATTTTAAATGGAAGAGAGGCTACGATTATTGTCAAATCTCGTTCACACCTGCGTGAGAAGTCAAGCCACTTTGACATATTGAATTGGTAAAATATGGTTATGACATATTTCTAACAAGGGAACGACACAAAGCAAGCATTTCCTAGTTAGTTCTAGGGTAGCTGAATCAACCTAGATCAAAGACCGAAGAATGAAATTGCCTCTCAGCGACGGCTAAATGACGAGGAAATCGAAAACTGGGGAGGAAGGAAACAGAGTCAAGAGAGCAGACAACCTCCATCTAGAGTGAAAATGGGAGTGCCATACTCGGCGAATGCGAAAAAAACTTGTAAAATCAATGTCTTACCAGGAATTATGCCGCTAGATTTGCATAAATGTTTAACATAATAAGTTATGCAGAAAACATCGGAGACGCGATTGCATGGTGATGTAAAAGACTACAATTCGCCAGGGAAGCAATCATGGGATGATTTGTTAGAAAACGAGGAAGAATTTGTTGAGGTACAGGCAAAATCGCAAACCCTAAAATCCAATTTGAGGTTATGGAGGAAAATTCTGGCTAACAGTCCAGTACTGGAGGGGTTTGATCTGACATCACAGGAACCAAAGCAGCAGAATGTAAAAATTATAATAGAAGAGAATAAGGATGAGGTGGAATACTGGAACAATGTTGTCATATGTTATGTATTGGGGTCTAACCCCCCAACAGTTGTGATGAATGAATACTTTCACATAATTTGGGGGAAAATGGGAATTGACAAAGTTGTGCAAGTTTACAGAGGAGTTTTCCTGGTGAGATACACATAAATTGAGAGTAGAGTGAAAGGCTGTGGAAGACGGAGTCCAGATGTTTGACAAAAAACAGTGGTAGTTAAGCCTTGGTCGCCTGAAATTGATACAAGGAAAGAAACTTTAGACAAAGTGCCGATATGAATACAATTACCAGAACTTGATATAAAGTGTTGGGGGCAGAATGCACTAACTAAAATTGCATGGCTAGTGAGTAATCCATTGAAGGCTGACAGATCGACAACACAGAAAGAGAGGATGACTTCTGCTAGGGTGCTTGTGGAGGTAGCCTTAGACCAGCCTTACCAAACGCGCATCATGTTTGAGAATGAGTATTGCAAAATCATTGAGAAAATGGTGCACTATGGATGATATTTAGCTTAAAGTATATATATTTACATGTATATCACCTCATGTTTTACTCGTGTTTCATAGAATTTGGATATAAGTGTATTTATTTATATTAATTTGGGATATTTTTATGTGTAGAAATTATATGGAAGCAATTGGGGGCGACAGGTGCGAGATTAGAGCCAAAACGAAGGAAAACGGGAAAATGTGTAATTTCACTGCCACAGAAAGCGCCACACGCCACTTGTGGCACTGTGGACAGAATCTTCAACATATCAGCGCCAGGGCCAGCGCCCTACGCTGCTCTGGACGTTGGTGACAGGAATTTCTCCCACTTTGCTCGAGACAAGGTTATTTCGGCCCTAGACTTATCCAATACGTATAAAAGCAAGACTAAGCCTATTTTTGGAGAGCGAGATGCTACTCTGAAGAAAAAATACACACTGGAAACATTCGAGAGTGAGGATATCTCATCTTTCTTCATCTTTTCTTAGTATTTTTAATTATCCAACACTTATGAAATTGTTTTATACTATCATGAGTGGCTAAAACCCATAGTTCAGGGGTTGTGATTTAGCCATAAATATTGTTGTTTAACGTTGACTTAACCTTGATTACTATTCACCAATATATGGTTGTTTCTTCAATTCTGTGATTAATTGCTTAATTGTCTGACCAGAAGTTAGGTTCTATTTACTATCTATGCTATGCTTGGGAAAGCTATGTTTAGATTAAAGAAGAACTGAAGAGAGCACGATCTTAACTCTAAGGGGAGGGGGGGCAGATTTGTGGTTAGGATAGGAATATACCTAGTCACCGTGCTTAATTAAATATCTTAATCTTTATGCGTTCTTAATAGATTGATTTCATAGGAATATAAGCGTTAATCTATTTTGAATAGGCGAGTAGTACTTCGGGAGAAGGCTATGAGAGCAATTGTTTGATTAATTAGCAGCCATGAGTGAATTGTATGAAAGGGAGAGTTAACTAGAACACAATAAAATTGGTGAATCGATCATAACCCTGAAATATTTGTCTCTACTGAATACACCACAATCATTTTTCTACTTGATAAACAAATACTAGTTAGAATTATTGTTTGGTATAATCACACTTTTGAACTCGGATTGGCTCGACTGAATAACAATCTTGGTAAATTTTGTGGGTAGTTAATACAAGGCTATGTGGGTTCGACACTCGGCTTAACATTCTATTACTTGTACGACCATGTATACTTGTGTGTTCTTTTGATAACCAACAATGGATATGAAATGAAGGAATACAAAAAACAAATGCAAGCACAGAAACAGAAGGCAAATCAACAAGGAAAGGAAACAGAATAAAACAAAACAGGGAATGACACTAGAGAGAAAGTGCAGATAGAGGGACTGAACAATAAAAGGGTGGATACTAATCATACTACAGGGCCTGTACAGATTGGAGGCGGGGTAAGGGCTAATATCCCCCCAAAAGAACCATGGAAGGTACAAGTAAGGACCAAACACTAAGCATAAGGAACTCCTTTGATACACTAGGGGAGGCCAACATCATGGGGATAGCAGAGCAGGGGTATGGTACAACAAAAAAAGTGGCACGGGGAGGGAAAGGTGACCCTAAACAGCGTAAGCTGGGGGCTTCCCCTTTCCAATTGATAGTATCGGATTTTGGAATATCGGGTGACTAAATAGGCCAAACAAATAGAAGGAAATAAATCTATTTATGCACCAATGCAAATTTGGCTTATATGGTCTCCCTGGGACTAAGATTAAAAGAAGCAATGCCCAAAATGCTTCTCTTAATCTATGTAAAGGCTGGTCTGTTCCAACCAATTTGGGTGCACACCCTGGGAGAAAAATATAGGTGGTATGGAAGCCTTTAATAATGCAGGTTCAGATTGAATACATCTCTGAGCAAATGATTTATTATGTTGTAATACACAGGGGCACTGCCCTTAATTACAACACAACATTTGTATATGGATTTAATGATCCAACATTAAGAAGACCCATGTGACAAGAGATAAGGAAAATAAGTAACAATGTAGTAGGGCCATGGGCAATTATAGGTGACTTTAAGTGTGTGTTGCATAAGGAGGACAGAACTGGGATACCTGTAGTAATCTCTAAAATCAAGGAATTTAGAGCTTGTGTGGCTGATTGTGGTCTGCATGAGATAAGGTTATCAAGCGGTTACTTCACCTGGAACAAAAAACAAGAAGGGGATGATAGAGTATATTATAGTATTGATAGTGTTAGTGAACACTTAATGGATAACCTTACTACCAGTATCTGATGTCCACTACACGAATGAGGGAATTTATGATCACTTCCCAGCTATTGTAAGCTGGGAGAATGGAAATTGTAGGAGTAGGAGACAATTCAAATACTATAACATGTGGACAATGGAACCTGACTTCAAGGAGAAAGTGAAAGGGAGTTGGGATACAAAGATAGCAGGGGACAAGTTGTTCCAAGTGGTGGGGAAGATAAACAGGTTAAAGGCAGTATTACTCAAGCTGAACAAAGCAAGGTTCTCAGATGTAGATAAGAAGGCAGATCAAGCAATGGAAGATTTAAATAAATGTCAATCGAAACTGCAAGGTGACCCCAAGAATAAAGCACTAATTGAGAAAGAAATTCACTTAGCTAAGGAATGTAGAACCTGGGGAGAAGCTAGAGATTAATTCTTGCGACAAAAGACTAGATTTTAATGGTTAACTCAAGGTGATCAAAACACAATGTTCTTCCACAGTGCAATAAGTAAAGAAGGAATAAGAACAAAATCTTCTCAGCTATTGATTCACAAGGGGTAACAAAAAGAGAACTAGAGGAGATAACACAAGCATTTATAGACTTCTACAAGAATTTGTTGGGGAAAAAAGCAGGAAGGAGGCAACATGTGTGCAATTAACTGGTTAGACAAGAGCGTACTATCACACAAGAGCAAAAGGGTGTCTAGAAATTGATTTCTCTGAAAGGGAGGTAAAACAAGTAGTATGGGCAATTGTAGGAGATAAGGCTTCAGGGCCTGATGGCTATGGTAGCCAATTCTGTAAGGGATTCTAGGAAATTGTGGGCAAGGATGTTGTCACATGGGTGTACTAGAGTTATTTCAGGATGGGAAAATGCCAAGAAATCTCAATGCCACAACAATTACATTAATTCCAAAGTGCAGTCAAGCAGAAAATGTGGAAGATTATAGGTCTATACCTTGTTGTAATACCATTTATAAGGTGATCTCTAAGATGTTGTATATGAGGTTGAAGTCAGTTCTACCAGACATCATCTCAGAAAATCAAAGTGCATTTGTTGTTGGGAGAACAATTGTGTCACGTCCTAAAACTCAACATGTCGTGAAGACGCCTATCATAGCACTAGACAAGACGACAATCACAAAATAACTATGAATTTTAATTTAAAAGCATGATATATCGAGTTTAACAGTGAAAATCTCATAAATAACCAAAATGAATAGCTGTGAGTCAAATATAGAATCCCCAAAATCCGGGTGTCACCGAGTACATGAGCTACTAAATATCAACATAGTCAAAACTTCTAATACAACTGTCTGGAAATATAGAATAGTGTTAAATAAACTAAAAAGTAGGAGAGTCGAGGTTCGCTGATACCAAAGCAGCTACCTTAAAAGCCTCCAAGTAGGAAATGCTCTAATTCTAGCAATTTAAAATAACTATGCATTTTAATTTAAAAGCCTGATATATCGAGTTTAATAGTAAAAATCTCATAAATAACCGAAAGGAATAGCTGTAAGCCAAATACAGAATCCCCAAAATCCGGGTGTCACCGAGTACATGAGCTACTAAATATCAACATAGTCAAAACTTCTAATACAACTGTCTAGAAAGATAAAACAATGTTAAATAAAGTGAAAAAGAGGAGAGTCAAGGTTTGCGAACGCCAAAGAATCTACCTCAAAAGCCTCCAAGTAGGAAATGCTCCAAGTCTAGCAACCATCATGCCCAGAAGTACGTGGATCTGCACACGAAGTGCATAGTGTAGTATGAGTACAACCGATCTAATGTACTTAATAAGTAACATGACTAACCTTGGGCTAAAAGTAGTGAAGAGCTTAGAAAGGTACAGTCCCAATCCAAATAATAACAGTACATATATGACAGGAAAATGACAGTAATAACTTAGAGAAATCTCATGATCAGTTTGTACACAACACATAAAGGTAGACATATTTCAAGTTTAACAGTTTAAGCTCAACACTGATAAAATATGCCAAGTATGACCGATATGAGGAATGTTACATATCTATATCTACATGTAAAATGTCCATGTCACATGTAATGCAACATAGTGTTAAGCTCATGTACTCACACTGTCAGAGTATTCAATATGTTTGTCTCAACTCTCACTCAACACACTCAATCACTCAACATTGTACAGTACATGCGCTCACAGCTGGTATGTCAGGCTCCGGAGGGGTTGATCATGCACAAGCACTAATATAAAAGCCAATATGGCTTGCTGCGTCGAGCAACCTGATCCCATAATAATAGATAAATCCTATAAGGCCTACTGCGGCATTCAGCCCGATCCATTATATATATATATAGTAGGCTTGTAGCGGCATGTAGCTCGATCCATAACCTCACTCACAACACAGCTTTCAGGCCCCAACTCGATCATCACCCTCTCTAGTCTCTCGGACTCAAAAATATTATGCCAATCAACCCAAACAATGATACATAATGTAACAATAAATGACAACAAAGACTGAGATATAATATGAAAATGATGGGTGTGACTGAGTACATAATTGTAGTTTAAGCAAATAGTTCAATTACAGAAATAACCTTAGTAGGTCCCAACAGAATCATCATATAGACTAAACATGATTTCTAACATGAATTGTAGCTCAATTACTCTAACATGTAGGAATTACATGAATATCTACAAGGTTTGATAATTATGCGGTGCCGCGGAAACAATCGAACCACGGTGCACGCCTACAAGCCCGACACCTATCATGTGTGTCACCTCAATACCAACCATATAACACGTATTTCAGGGATTCATACCCTCAGAACCAAGTTTAGAAGAGTTACATACCTCAAACCCTGCAAATCCATACTCCAACAAGCCCTTGCCTCGCGAATCGGCCTCCGAACAACTCAAATCTAGCCACAAACAACTTAATACAATCAATTCAAGCTATAAGAATCGATTCCATACGATAAAGCTAAGTTTTTTAACCAAAATCAAAAACTCAACCCAAAAGGTCAACCCACCGAGCCCACGTCTTGAAATCCGATAAAATTTACCATACCCTAACATCCATTCAATAACGAGTCCAACCATATCAAAATTACCCAATTCCGATCTCAAAGCGACCTTCAAATCCTCAAGTTATTGTCTATGAAGTTTATACAATTTTCCCCAATTTTCCAACCCAAAACAATAATTAAATGGTAAAAAAAATGATAGATTCATGTAATTTAACCAATCTGAGTTAGAATCACTTACCCCAATCAACTCCTTGAAAATCCCTACAATAATCGCCAGAAATCTAGGTCTAAAACTCAAAATATGAAATAATAACTCTAACCCTAGACTTTGAAATAAATATTTGTTGCCTAGATGCCCTTCTTCGTGAATGCGAAAAGTGCCTCTCATTCGCGAAGCACAAAAGTCAACGGCCCAATATCCTCTTACGTGAACGCAATGCTTCACAGAGCTCTACCTACGCAAACACGTCTCCCTGACCACGAATGCGAAGACTTAAGGACTAGTTCCCAACCCGGCCTCATCCTTCTACGCGAACGCGGACGCCCTCTCGCGATCACGATGCACAACTTCCCTAGACCTTCCCGAATGCGAGTCCTTCTTCACGAGCATGAATAAGAACTTCACTGCCTCCCAGATACTCTTCGCGAATGCGAGACCTCTCTCACAAATGCGTATAAGGAAATCAGACACCAGAAAATTCTGCAACTCAACAAGGCCGAACTTAATCAATAATCAATTTGAATCTCACCCGAGGCCCCGGGGGCCCCATCCAAAAATACCAACACATCCTAAAATATCATACAAACTAAGTAGAGGCCTCAAATCACATCAAACAACATCAAACGACATGAATCACATCTCAATTCAAGCCTAATGAATCTAATGGATTTTCAACTTCTACAATCGATGTCGAAACCTATCAAACCAACTCCGATTGATCATCCTCATCAGCTGCATCTCCTCCAATTTCTTCCTCACATTGCATCTCATCCGGAATTTCTCCTTTATCTGAGTGTTCTTCAGTCTGATCTGCCAAATGTTTCCCACCTTTCCAATTGATCTTTTCACTAGATTTAAATATTTCAAAATCTGTATCCTCCATTTGCTCCTTGTCATTATTTTTATCCAGCTCTCCTTCCACTCTTGTATCCCGTGTTGGCACTTCCTGGCATGATGCATCTTTTGTACCTAAATTACCTTTGAATGTTCTCTGGACCATTGGGAAATACTCTCCTTGTTCTGCATATTTTCATTCCTTCTTTCCATATTTCTTGCTTCTGTTTGGTTCCCATCCCCAGCTAGAGTAGGACTAACATTTGGGGCAATTGAATTAAGGCTTTTTCTTGCTGCATTAACCTCACCATTGTTTTCTTTCTTTGTCCTATCATTCTTAGGAGATTTACATACAAATTCTGGGGCTGCATGATTTAATGTTGATGTTACCTTAGGACTCAACCTTTCTCTTTGTCCAGTATTATCTTCAATTAGGGCCAACTGATTATTTTCATTAGCTTCACAATTCTCCACTTCCAAAATTGCAAATTGGTTAGTTGTTTGCACTTGTTGAGGAACAACAACTTTTTGTTTCTCAACTGGTATAATTTCCTGTCCAGTTTTTGACAGACCTTCCTTCATAATACCTTCATTCCCCTTCTCCTTGCCTTTCCTCTGTTGTCTCTTACTTCTTTCCATTGTGCACCTACGTTTCCCACCACTTTTCCACTAGATAAAATCATTAGAGGAGCTGCTTCTTTACCAGATTCCTTGTTACCTTTCCCCTGGTTATCAGAATTTGCATTGTGCCCATTACTCCTATTTTCCATTAATTCTGGATGGACTTTCCAGCATTCAATCAGTTCAAGTCCTTGTAATTTTCACTCTTTACAGTACTTAGGCAAGTAGTCGTACTTAATAGTTACCCATTCAGTCCTCAACTCGCCAGACAATTCATTCACAATATCCATACGCATATTCTTAGGAAGATCAGATAACAAATCCACCAGTACCTTTACACGCGCACAACTAGGTCGTGTTTTATTCACATTAGCCATATCAAGATGTAAAGGTTTTCCAACAACTGAGGCTAATGAGAATAAGCATTCTTTGACAAAAAAAAGTAGGTAACAAGTTTGGAAAAGATATCCATGCCATTACCTTTGGTGTTTTTTCTCCAACTTTGAATTTGTGATCATAAATCAAGGTTCTCAATTGATACTCTTGTCCCATCTTATCCTTGACATAGTATACACTTTTTGACGTAAAATTAATAAAATCTTGCCATAGTGTCATTCGAATTAGCACATGTCTATCACAAAGATACACTATATTGCACTCACCTTTTATACCACATTGAATCGGAATACTCCAAGTAATTCATTAAGCTCAGGCCATCCGTAGGAAAATTTACAAACAACAGCATGTTGTAAGCCTTCTATTACGTTCATCCTCTCTACTTCTGCCTCTGTAAATTTAACCATAGGTTGTCATTGTACAATAACAACTCGACGCATTGAGATTGGTTCAATAATATATTGTTTTGACGTAGTTCCATGCACAGTTCCATTGATCGACGTTGGTTTCAATAAGTTCGAGTAATCTAAAGGCTTGGGTGTAGATGAAACAGTGTTAGGATTGGTAAGGGGTGCTTGGGAGGGCTGACCAACCATGGGAGGAGGTTGGTCGCAAGCCCGCGAGGCCATTGAAAAGCTTCGCGAGGCAGTGCGATTTTTTCTTCTCTGATCGCCTAATCGCCAGAGCTCCTAGGTCACTAAGTGTCCCAATTCATTCTGAAACATCTTCGGAACCAAACCAACCACCCCGCAAAGTCATATAACAACCAAAGAACATAGAATAAGTAATAAATGGGGAAATCGGACTACAATACTCAAAACGATCCACCATGTCACTACACATTGTCTAGAATATGCTCATATGCCAGGACTTAGTGAGGTTATACAATAGGAAAGCTACCACCAAGAGTTTCCTAAAAAATTTCTTTTGAGGAAAGCCTACGATATTGTAGAGTGGGACTTTGCGTAGGAGATACTATATGCTCTGAATTTCCCAAGTAAGTTCATTAAATGGACAATGACATGCATATCTACACCTAGATATTCCATTGTAATTCATGGGGCGTTATATGGAAATATATAGTGAAGGAGAGGATTGCGGCAAAGGGACACAATGTCCCTGTTAATATTTGTAATATACATGGAATACTTCACCAAAATCATGTGCAGGGTAACAACATTACAGGGGTTTGCATATCACTCCAAATTTAGAGGTCTGCAGCTGAACCATCTGTGCTTAACGAATGATATGCTCTTGTTTTGCAAAGGAGAAATACAAATTGTTACATTGATGCTAACGGGGCTAGCCAGCTTTTCAAATACATTAGGACTGACCACAAATGCAGCCAAGTCTAACATATATAATCTAACGTGGAAAGGCAAAGTGTGGAGGACATATGTGAGATGACAGGATACAAGAAAGGGACATTATAATTCAGGTACCTAGGAGTGCTAATCATAGCAAAGAAAATCTCATATTTAGAGTGTGAAATGTTAGTGTACAGGATGTGTGTGAGAATTCAAAGTTGGGGAACAAGAAATATGTAATATGCTGGGAGAGTTTTACTAGTAAACTTAGTCCTGATGCATATTCACTCCTATTGGTCTTCTATATTTATCTTGCCAAGGATGATTGTAAAAATCATCACAACAATATGCAGAAACTTCATATGGGATGGGAAATTCAACACTAACAAAATGCCATTGGTAGCTCGGGGAACCAGTGTGCAAGCCTAAACAAGAAGGTGGGATGGGGATTATAGATTGCGAGATGTGGAACCAAGAAGATATAGCAAAGTATATGTGGAATATAGCCAGAAAGGCTGACAATCTCTGGGTAAAATGGGTGGACCACCTATAAATAAAAGAGCCTCCTTGTGGAAGTATAAACCTCCCCATGATTGTTGTTGGTACTGGAGGAAAATATGCACAATACGCGACAAATTTGCAGCTTGATGTGTCCAGGAGGGATGACTATCAGTGAATGGATAATACACAATAGGCACCAGCTATAAATGGAGACAAGGAAGTAGAGAGGACTGGGATAGTATGATAAGGATTTGGAGTAAATACAACACCCTAAAGCATAGTTTCATCTGTTGGTTAGCTATGCACAAAAGGTTGTTAACTAAACCCCTATTCCATATGTGGGGAATCCACGTAAACAACTGATCGCTTATACTTTGATTGCCTATTCTCAAAAGGATGCACACATGAAGTACTGCTATGGGTGAAAATGGGGGTGCAACACTGGGAATTGAAAGGTATCTGGAAAGGTATGACTAGACGAACACGAGGCAAAGTATGCAGGTAGGTAACAATCTCGATACTAGCAGCATTGGTGTACCACATCTGGAGAGTAAGGAAGAGTGACCATATGGGATCAAAGAGTCCCTAGACCTCAAAAAATTGTCAATAATATTAAGGAGGAATGCAAATGGAAGATACATGACATACTAGGTAGAAGATCATTAGCACAGAATCAAAGGGCATGGGTAGAAACATTACTGTAAATAAGAGCAATAGTACAGTTGATACGGTGTAGCCAGAGTAGATTAGATATGATATTAGGAGGGGGAGAAAGGAAAATAGGAGGGATTTAGTTGTAAATTTTTGTGTTGGTGATCAATAAAATTCTTATTTTCACCAAAAAAGAAAAAGACTGAAGAACCATCCAAGAAACACATCTCTAGTCGCCAAATTGAAATCAGATAACATCGTCTTTGTCGCGACAAAAAATCCTACTAAGTAGTGATGGAACCTCACTCAACCCCCTAGGTAATCCAAACAATACAAGTTACAACTAAATTGAGAAATCAACAATATATAGAATAGAAACTACAACCAAATCCAACACAACTATCCCAAGGACTGGTAGTACAACTCATGAGCCATTATGATTTATATTTTCAAAATTAATGTGAAGAAAAAATATAGTATATGTTTGGATTATAAATAAATAGAGTAAAAATCCTGAACTACCATGAACAAGAGATAGCTTGAATCTGGAACGCTGGTACGCCTTCTGTTACACCCCATGTTTTCGTACGTGAGAGTACGTCGTAAGTCAATTTATGTAAGCTCAGAAATAAGATTATATTTGGAAGAATATAAAGTAAGTTAATCATATTACCTTTGAGGTTACAAATATTTAAGATCATGAATAATTAGTACCAAGAGGGTTGGAAAGCTTAGAAGCTAAACCAATTGAAGAAAATAAGTTTCGTTGAAAGTCAACAAGTTTGGAATGTTATAACATGTACTTTAGGGTGAGACTATGGTTATTAACATGATAAGGAGGTTATTCTATGAGTTATTTTTGTTTTATGATAGTCGTGTGCTACGTTTTTAAGTCAAGAAAGTTGTGGAACAAAAGTTGGCAAAGGTCATCACAAGTTACATTCATAATGTGCTGAAAATTAGGTCAAATGTAACTGAGATTTTCTCCCAATATACTTGGAGTTATTGGATTATATACTACCAAATTGAATATATATGATTCTAGTTTTGAACTCATTAAACCATTTGTCTATACGATATCGGTGTAGAGAGATATTCGCATTTTAGCAAGACTGAGCCAAGTAGCTCTCTATGGGACCCACATAGGCGGTTTAGATATGTTGATATATAAGACGCCTCAACCCCGTTTTAACTCGTTCATCTTAAGTATCTTCAGACCCTAGACACCTAAAAACACTCTCTCAAGGTTCTCTCATGATCCAAGACCCAAACAAAGGGCAAACAACACAAATCAAGTGTCCGGAATCCCGTGGCGCTAGTAAGTTTCTTGTTCTTCTTGTTGTTGCTGATTTTTGGGTGGTTTCAGCTCGTGTGGGAGGTTTTTTTAAGTGGTTTATGTTCTTTAAAATACACTCCCATGTTTTTCATATCAACCCTAGGTTATTTCAAGTCTTGCAAATGGATTAAACCATATTTCAACATCAAAAGTTAGTTCTAGTGAAGAGTAACACCTCCTTGAGGTTGTGTTCTCATTGAGGATAGTTGTGGGCTGTGTTTTGCTGAAATTTCAAGTTTTTTGCTACTGGCTAAGGTTAGTATAACAGCCTAATAATTGTTCTTAATATTTCTTGTATGTTGGTTAAGTTGTTAGGATGATAAACTACAAGATAATACTTGGATTAGCTTAAGTCACTTCGATGGTGTTGTATTGCCATTGAGGGCTGTTGTAAGCTAAATATAACTTGGATTTCAACTTGAAGCTACTGTAGGAGGTATGTGTATTGTGTTATTGCAGGTGCTTAATGCTATCTTGATGTTGATTAAGTTAAATGGTTGGACTAGGCATGAACTAGTGAATAAAGTTGCTAATTGAAGAAATTTGGAGTTGTAGATTATTTCCTTTGTTATAAATATATTGTATAGGGATGGAATCATTGATGAATTACTTCATTATCATATTAAAATATGTTGTTAAGTTAATGTAAGAAGTCTATAAGGGTTGATATAGGTTATACGGATTCTAATCGAGCTTGCCGCTCAAAATGATTGTTGAACTAATCCGAGAGCTTATTGTGAATTATATTTTTGTTGTTTGGGCTGTTTGGTGACTTTTGGTAACATATGGTATGTAAAACAGGGGAGGTGTTGTCCGTTTTCCTGTAGAATATTTGTTTTGAAATATGAGAGTTACAGTGCTTATATGATGACGACGAAGTCGGGTTACTCATTATAGACGTAAGAAGATCATATTGAGCTTGGTTGACGACTGGAGAGAAGATTGAAAAGGTATGTTAAGGCACTTCCTTCTTTCTTTTTGCATGATCTAATGTTAAATGAACATAAGTGATACGCTAATTCATAATGGATCTACTCCTAGAAACTAAGGTTGTCCATTTTGTTCTTTCCTTATAAAGTTATTCTAAGCAAGTACATATGATCCTTGAATCCTATTGAGGTTCAAATTGATGGTATGATTTCCATAATGTTAATCGAAGGTGCAATGACCTTACGTCACTCCGAAAGATTTAGAACACGATTTCATGAGTCCAACATGAATTATATATGTATCTACTTTACTCTACCGAGCTGCGCTATATTCGGCCGGGTACGACACCAATTGTGCAACCACAGATCAGTTGGGTTTTACCGAGCTCCACATGGCTGGGTACGATTCTACCGAGCTTTATGATGGCCGGGTACATTTTTACCAAGTCCTCTTCGAGGCCGGGTACGATATGATGATGATGATGCCCATAGAGGCGTATGGTTTTAAAAGTATGTGTATATATTTATGTATCATGCATTTCATGTCAGTCGCCCTCAGAGGCACTCAGATGTTATATGCTGTATCTTCTCTACCTCTCTTTACATTATTGTTCATATTTATGCTTTCCTGCCTTACATACTCGGTACTTTATTCGTATTGACGTCCCTTTTGCCTGGGGATGCTGCGTTTCATGCCCGCAGGTCCCAATAGACAGGTTGAGAGTACACCTAGTAGGCTATCAACTAAGGGGAAGGTGTTGGTGCACTCCACTTGCTCCTGAGTTACCTATTTGGTTAGTAAAATTTGGACATGTATTGACTGGTATGGAGGGGCCCTGTCCCGACCTATATGACATTTATGTACTCTTAGAGGCTTGTAGACAGATGTCATGTATATTGATATTTGTATGGCCTTGTCGGCCTACGTTTTGAGTGTACAAATGATCATGTCGGCCTTATAGGCCCGTATGTTGCATATATAAGTTTCTATATAATGTTGGGTCATCCTATGTCTATTATGCACTTTATTTTATTTTGGTTATCTCATGATGGCCCTTTTCGACCATTTACCCATGATAGTGTGATAAGAAAGATATATTACATTGGTACTCGGTTGAGTAAGGTACCGGGTGACTGTGTGGCCCTTTGGTTTGGGTCGTGACACCTATAATGCAAGGCTTCGTCTTCCATAGATACGCAACTCCAGGATCTGCACACAAGGTGCAGAACTGTAGTATGAGTACAATCGATCCCATGTACTTAGTAAGTATCTTGATTAACCTCGGTGAAGTAGTGACAAGGTTTTCAAGTTAAAGATACTTACTTATGTCACGGCCCAAAATCCCTCCTTAGGAGTCGTGATGGAACCTAGTCTCTAAGACTAGGTAAGCCTACCACATACTGAGTTAACAACAGATTTAAACCAATTAACTATTAAATATGAACCACTAACTTATATACAAAGCTAATGACCTAAAGAATACAGCATCCCAAATCTGGTAGTACAAGTCATAATCTCAGCTGAGTTCATTATATAATCTCTGAATATAATTGTTCCGGATTAGAAATAAACAGTACAAAGTAAACTTCAAAAGGTGACTCTGAGGCCTGCGAATGCGATGACAGGTATACCTTGAAGTCCTAGTGCAACACACAATCAGCTAATTAATGACTAGAACGCTCTGAGGTACCTGGATCTGCACAAAAATGTGCATCAAGTGTAGCATGAGTACACTACAGCGGTACCCAGTTAGTATCAAGACTAACCTCGGTGGAGTAGTGACGAGGAACAATCAAGACACCTACTAGACATAACAAACATGTACAACTATGAATATAAAACTAATATGGAACAATTTAAAGCTAAACATGATAAATATAATGTTACAATAATTGCAATAAGAACTATCAACAACAATTAACAACAAGGAGCAAACAAGTGAAAATGCCATTAAGTAAGCAGAATATAGTTAAAGTCCGGTGAAACCAAGTAAGGGAAAATGAGTAACAACCCCAATAAAATAACCGCTTTCACACAAGTTTTATACAAGAACTTTCCCGAGGTACCTCACCTCATAATCACAAATCACGGGTCCCAAATCAGAAACTCTAATCACCTGGCATCTTGTGCCCACATTACAAATCAAACCGCCCGGACAACTCACGTGCCAATACCATCAATACCTCATATCTGCACAGATAACTCACGCTCTAAGATATTACCATATTTACACGAACAACTCACGTGCTAACAATAACAATATCTCATTTCCGCACAAACAACTCACATTCTAACGATGCAACTCATGCACAGATGGCGGGTATACAAGAATACATGGAAATGATCAATAAACATCAAGGATCATCTTCTTGGACTGATATGAGGGGTTAATTACAGTGTATGCTTGTGCAAGTGTTCAATAACAGCTCAAGGCCAACAAGTAAAATTAGAGACAACGAATGGCACATAGGAAACAACAAAACAAAATCGTACTATGCATGACTCACACAAGTTAGGCACACCACTACACAAATATTATCAATAGTAATGCCCCCATGTCACGACCCAAACTGGAGGGCCATGACTGGCACCCGGGCGATACCTGTCGAGCACCAACGTACATTTTATCCAATCTTTCTTATTATCCATAAGCGCCGACGAGACCAATATAAATGGTAGACATGAATCTTGAACACCAAAAATAACAGATAATGGCATGAACATACATAACATGGGCCGACAAGGCTATCATGAAGCTATATGTAAGGTACGAGCTAACAAACTGCCATGAGAGACTATACAACAAAGAACAACTCACAAGGCAATCTAAACTATACATGAGTTGACACCTGTCTATGAGCCTCTAAAGGAACATAAGTGCTGCAACATTGTCAGAACAGGGACCCAACATACCCGTAATGTCTATAACAAAATGCATACCAAGACTACATCAAGTCCGGAGAAGGGATCTCGCCAATAACCGCTGAATTGGGAAGCCTACTATGGTGGGGAAGCTGCGTCTACCTATCTATCAGGACCTGCAGCACAACATGCAGCATCCAAAAACAATAGGGACGTCAATACGAATAAAGTAACCAGTATGTAAGTCAAAAAAGCATAAATAAGAACAATAATGTAAGCAGGGATAGAGAATATACAACCTCTAACATCCAAGTTCCTCTGAGGGCGACTGACATGAGATGCATGACACACACACACACACACACACACACACATATATATATATATATATATATATATATGTCACGACCCCAAATCCTAAACCGGCCGTGATGGCGCCTATTGTGGAACTAGGCTAGCCAACAATTACATATTTACAGTTTTTTTTCAAAATTTCCAAATCATTTTCAATATTTCATAAACGTATATAAATTTCTAAATCTTTTAAGCAAAACAAAACACCTAAACAGTTTACAACCATTCCCAAGATCCAGAGTCAACATGTCATGAGCATCTAAGGATAATACCAAAAATTCTACTGTCATAATAAAAATCTCGGAAACGAAGAACTAAGTACGAAATAAGAAAAGGAAACAGAGATGTTGTGGATGCTGAACAGCTACCTCTATGTCCCGACTCCGTCTCCGCACGAAAATAGATGACTTAGGGCTCTGTACCAGCACCTGTATCTGCACACAGGGGTGCATGGAGTAATGTGAGTACGCCAACTCAGTAGTAATGAAAATAAATCAAGTCTAATCAGTAAGAAACACCTAAGATCAAATCATCAGTTCACAATAAGAACAACCTTTCTTTCCAACATGCTTTAAAAGCCAACTTCAGTAAAATCCTTTGAAAAATGTGTTTTCCAACAATTTCAGAAATAAAATACCCGAAGAGTTTAGTGTAAAATGAAATAAATCATAAATAGCCCCTTGGTCCAAAACATGAATTATAAATCCCCCCTCGGGCAAACATCACTCAGCATACCTCACAATCACTCAGTATCAACCCCTTGGGAAACCTCACTGTCACTCATGCCTCCCAATCACTCGTCACTCGGCACTTGCACTCAGTAGGTACCTGCGCTCACTGGGGGTGTGTACAGACTCCGGAGGGGCTCTTTCAACCCAAGCGCTAAAATCAAGCCACCTCGTGGCATCTCATATCCTCACAATCAGGCCCTCGGCCTCACTCAGTTAGAAACTCTCAGTAAGCCCCTAGGGCTATCAGTAAAACGGGGTATTCGACCCAAAACATCATTTTATAACTCAAATAGTGTAAATAAGGCTGAGTTTCGAAAACAGTTAAGCATAATATGGCTGAGTGTAAATCATAAGTCAACACAGTGAGGAAATAACAGTAAACATTTCCCAAGGGGTCTAAACAAGTCGGCACACGGCCCCAAACATGGCTTACAGCCCAAATATAGCAATAGTTTTAGAACACAATTTTTAACATATGATTTAAAGTAAAATAGGCAACTCAATAGTTGTCGCGAAAAGGACCAAGTCCAAATCCAAATCAGTGCACACTACACACTCGTCATCCGGCATGTGCGCCACTCCAAAACTAGTGAGGAAATACGAAGTCCGGGGTTTCATACCCTCAGGACAAGATTTATAGTCATTATTTACCTTCACCCGGACCAAATACTAATCCGCGATGCTCTTTCCCCTCAAATCGGCTCCCGACTGCTCCGAATCTAACCAAAACCAGATTAACATTATCAATATACGCTAAAGGAACAAGGCCATATCAAAAACTACCAATTTTAGGCACAATTCCCGAACTTGGCCAAAATCGAGCCCCAGGCCCACGTCTCGGAATTCGATAAAAATCGCATCACAAGAATCCTCATCCTTTCCGGAGTCTACACATATAAAATGTATCAATATCCGACCACAAACAACCCCTAAATCCCTTAATTATAAGTCTCAATTTCCCAAGCCTTAAACTCCCAATTTATGCCATTTAATCTACTAATTCTATGCCTAATCCGTCACACAATAACATAGAATCGAGTTTATAGTCCGAGAAACTTACCTTCACCGAAGACCCTCGAAATCCTTCTCCAAATTGCTCTCAAAATGACTTAACCCGCATGCAAAAGTGATGAGAAATGCCAAAAATTCGCGGAGGCAAATATTTGTACTTCCTGCCCAGCGATTTCCGCACCTGCGGAAGATTTTCCGCACCTGTGGACCCGCACCAACGGTCACAGGTTCGCACCTACGAAAATAACTTAAGTTCGGACTTCCGCACCTGCGGCCCTCATCTCGCACCTGCGGGCTCGCAGGCGCGACCAGGCGTCCGCACCTGTGCTCCTTGACCAGGTCCCCCTCTTCCGCACCTGCGCAAGGACCATCACACATGCGGCTCCCCATCCGCAGGTGCGGCCACACCAGTAAAATGGTACCAGCAGCAGCTTTGCTGCAAATTCCTAAGTCCAAACCTCCGTTAACCATCCAAAATCAATCCTGAGCCCCTCGGGACCCCAATCAAAAACACAAACAAGTCCCATAACCTTATTCAAACTTATTCGAGCCTTCGAAACACCAAAAACAACGCAAAAACACCAAAATCACATCAAATTCAATCCTATGAACTTGAAACTTCTAAATTTCACCAAGGATGTCGAAACCATCCAAAACATATCCGATTGACCTGAAAATTTGCACACATATCCAAAATTACATTACGAATTCAAGCCTAATTCTACACCGGACATCAAAACTAACTTTCACCAATTCAAGCCTAATTCTACACCGGACATCAAATCTTCATTCCGAACACAATCCTAAGTCCCAAATCACCTTACGAAGCTATTCGATCCATAAAATCTACATTCCGAGGTCGTTTACCAATAAGTCAACTCCCAGTTGACTTTTCCAACTATTAAGCCAATTTAAGAGACTAAGTGTCTCCGTTCTCACCACGACCACTCCGAACCCGAACCAACCGACCCATCACAACATAAATAGGATAAGCAACATATGATAAAGCAGAAACAGGGGAAACGGGGCTAATCTCACGGAATGACTGACCGGGTCATTACATCCTCCCCCTCTTAAACAAACGTTTATCCTCGAACGGGTCTAAAAACATACCTGGAGCCTCAAATAAGTGAGGATATATGCTCGCATCCCCCGCTCGATCTCCCAGATGGAATCCTCCACCGGTTGTCCTCTCCACAGAACCTTCATTGAAGCTACATCCTTAGACCTCAGCTTTCTAACCTGACGACCCAAAATGTCCACTGGCTCTACCTCATATGACATATCACCGTCGAGCTGAACCGTACTGAAGTCCAAAACATGAGACGGGTCACCAACATACTTTCGGAGCATCGAAACATGGAACACTAGATGAACACTCAATAAGTTGGGAGGCAAGGCAAGGCAAGTCTATAAGCCACGTCCCCAATCCTCTGAAGCACTTCAAATGGCCCAATGAACTGGGGACTCAGCTTTCCCCTCTTCCAGAACCTCATAACACCCTTCATGGGTGACACCTTTAGCAGCACCTTCTGCCCAACCATGAAAGATATATCTCGGACCTTCCGGTCCGCATAACTCTTCTGCCTAGACTGCGTCGTGCGAAGCCGCTCTTGAATCAACTTCACCTTACCCAACGCATCCTGAACCAAGTCTGTGCCCAATAGCCTAGCCTCTCCCGGCTCAAACCAACAAACCGGAGATCTACACCTCCTACTATATAGAGCCTCATACGAAGCCATCTGGATACTCGACTGATAACTATTATTATATGCAAACTCCGCGAGTGGCAGAAAATGGTCCCATGAACCCCCAAAATCAATGACACACACACACAACATGTCCTCTAGAATCTGAATAGTACGCTTCGAATGCCCGTCGGTATGAGGATGAAACGATGTGATCAACTCAACCCGAGTACCTAACTCACTCTGCACGGCCCACCAAAACTGAGAGGTGAATTGAGTACCTCTGTCAGAAATGATAGAAACTAGAACCCCATGCAATCGGACAATCTCCCTAATGTAAATATCAACTAACCGCTCCGAAGAATAAGTAGTACCAACATGAATGAAGTGCGGACTTGGTTAGCCGATCCACAATAACCCATATAACATCAAACCTCCTCAAAGTCCGTGGGAGCCCAACTACAAAGTCCATGGTGATTCTCTCCCACTTCCACTCCGGAATATCTAATCTCTAAAGAAATCCACCCGATCTCTGGTGCTCATACTTGACCTGCTGACAGTTAAGACACCGAGCCACGAACTCAACAATATCCCTCTTCATCCGCCTCCACCAATAATGTTGTCTCAGATCCTGGTACATCTTCGCGGTACCCAGATGGATGGAATACCGCAAACTATGAGCCTCAGCTAGAATCAAGTCTCGAAGTCCATCCACATTGTGCATGCAAATCCGGACCTACATCCTCATGACCCCATCATCACCAATAACCACATCTCTGGCATCACCGCGATGGACCCTGTCCTGAAGAACAATCAAGTGTGGATCATCATACTGGTGTGCTCTGATCTGATCATAAAGAGAAGACCTGATGGCTACACAAGCCAATACCCGCGGGGCTCTGATAGATCCAATCTCACCAACTGACCCGCTAAAGCCTGAACATCAATTGCTAAATGTAGCTTTGTTGCTGGAAGGTAGGCTAGACTCCCCAAACTCTCTGCTCTGCGACTCAGGGCATCGGCCACTACATTGGCCTTCCCTGGATGATATAGAATGGTGAGGTCATAATACTTGAGAATCTCCACCGCCTCTATCTTCTTTGGATCAACCTGAATACCCTCACTGGACACCACATGCCCCAAGAACTCTACTAAATCAAGCCAGAACTCACACTTTCAAAATTTTGCATACAACTTCTTCTCCCTCAAGGTCTGAAGCACAACTCTCAAATGCTGCTCATGATCCTCCCAAAATCGGGAATACACCAAGATATCGTCAATAAAGATGATGATGAAGGAGTCAAGATAAGGCCAAAACACACTGTGCATAAAGGTTGTTGGGGCATTGGTCAGCCTGAATGACATAACCAGAAACTCATAATGACCATACCTAGTCCTGAAGGCAGTCTTAGGGATCTCGGGCCCCCGAATCTTCAACTGATGATAGCCAGAATGCAAGTCAACCTTGGAAAATACCCTGGCACCCTGCAACTGATCAAACAAGTCATCTATACGAGGCAAGGGATACCGGTTCTTCACTGTAACCTTGTTCAGCTCGATAATCAATACACATACGCATAGAACCATCCTTCTTCTTCACAAACAACACTGGAGCACCCCAAGGTGACACACTAGGCCGAATGAAACCCTTATCTAGGAGTTCCTGAAGCTACTCCTTTAATTCCTTCAGCTCCGCTGGTGCCATACGATATGGTGGAATAGAGATAGGCTGAGTGCCTGGGATCAGGTCAATACCAAAATCAATGTCCCTGTCAGGAGGCACGCCTAGCAGGTCTGCATGAAACACGTACAGAAAGTCACGGACCACAGGAACCGAATCAATAGCGGGAGTCTCACCACTGACATCCCTCAGAAAGGACAAATACGATAAACACCCCTTTTCAACCATGCGATGAGCCTTCAGGTAAGAAATCACCCTGCTAGGCACATACTCAGAAGAACCTCTCCACTCAATCCTCGGACATCCTGGCATAGCTAAGGTCACGGTCTTAGCGTGACAATCAAGAACAACATGACACGATAATAGCCAATCCATGCCCAATATTACGTCAAAATCAACCATGCTAAGTAACAATAGGTCCATTCAGGGCTCCAGACCCCCAATAGATATCACACATGACTGATTCACACGGTCACAGCAATAGTATTACCCATCGGAGTCGACACATGAACTGATGTAACTAGAGACTCACGGGGCATATCCAGAAAATGGGCAAAATATGATGAAACATAGGAATATGTATAACCAGGGTCAAATAAAGCCAAAGCATCTCGGCGACAGACTGAGACAATACCTGTGATCACTGCATCAGAGGCCATAGCATCTGGCATGGCTAGAAGTGCATAGATACGAGCCTAGCCCCCACCTACACGACCTCCCTCTCTAGGGCGGCCCCTGGCGGTCTGGGCCCCACCTCTAGCTGTCTAGGCGGGTGGTGAAGTAACTGTAACTGAAGTCGAGGGCTGGCCCCTCTGCTGAGAAGAAGTACCAGAACAACGGGGACACTGCCTCCACATGTGCCCAAACTCTCCGCACTCAAAACAACTCCCTACAGTTGGAGACGGGGACTGATAGAAACCCCTGGCACCAGAATGGACACTAGAAGAATCATGCATAGAGGAAATCTGAACTGGTGGTCCTCGAGTTGAACTCTGGGTTGGGAGGGCACCGAATGAAGAACGTTCTGACTGATAACTGCGGGGACCATGCCCCGAAGATTCACCACTATAGGCTGGGCGTACTGACTGGGGAGGTCTGAATGAATGGCCTCTACCATATTGAAACTGCCCCCTAGAAGGAGCACCACTAGAACCACCTGATCCACAAGGCCTCTCAGCCTCCCTCTCCTCCCGCTCCTCGCGACGAACCGACTCAATATCTCGAGCAATATCAACAACCTGCTCGAAGGTAGCACCTGATACCCTCTCCCGAGTCATAAAAAGGCGGAGCTGATAAGTAAGGCCATCCACGAACCTCCCAATCCTCTCCCTATCAGTAGGAACCAACTCAGTGGCATGGCGAGCCAACTTTGAAAACCACATCTCATATTGTGTCATTGATAGCTGCCCCTAACGCAGCTGCTCAAACTGCCTGCGCTGTTCCTAATGTCCTTCTATTTAATCTTTTCAGCCAATATGAATCGAGCAATTTTAGTTCGTAGGGCCCTCGACTCTTTAGGGTCGGATGGGAGCACTCCATTTTTCAAGTATCCAATATATTTATTCCTACAATCCCGGGTTAAGCTTGTAGAGTTTATCTCGGCGTGACCTTCTTGAATCACAGATCTCAAGAGTTGAACGATAGTCCCCGAGCTAATTTCGTCCTCCTCGACTGATGACCCAAAATTTGGAAGCGCATCGGCTTCACTATTTTTTTCTCGAGGTACGTGATGCAAGGTCCATTCTTTAAACCAGTGCAAAGTTACCTGCAGCTTGTCTAAATACCTTTTCATTCTATCCTCTCGAACCTCGAAGGTTTTTTTTACTTGGTTTACTTCCAGCAAAGGGTCACATTTGGCTTCAATGACTTCTGCTCCCAAGCTTTTAGCTAGTTCGAGACCTGCAATCATAGCCTCGTACTCGGCCTCATTGCTAGTCAACTTAGAAGTTTTGATGGATTGTCTAATAGTGTTTCACGTGGGCGGCTTTAAAACTATGCCTAGACCGGACTCCTTCACATTGTAAACGCCGTCTATAAAAAGGGTCCACACCCCCGATGATGTACCCAATTTTAATAAGAGTTCCTTTTTGACTTCGGGCACGAGGGTCGACGTGAAATCGATCACGAAGTCTGCTAAAATTTGAGACTTGATGTTCGTTCGGGGTTGATACTCGATATCGTACCCACTGAGTTTGACGGACCATTTGGCCAATCGGCCCGAAAGTTTGGGCTTGTGCAAAACATTACGAAGCGGATAAGTGGTCAATACACATATGGGGTGACATTGAAAATATGATTTTAGCTTCCTAGAGGCGCTTATCAGTACAAGTGCCAATTTCTGTAAGTGTGGATATATAGTTTCTACTTCTCGTAGAGTTCGACTTACATAATAAACAGGAAATTACGTACCTTGTTCTTCTCGAACTAGGACTCCACTTACCGCGATCTCTGAAACTGCCAAGTACAAGTAGAGTTTCTCATATGTCTTTGGAGTGTGAAGCAAAGGTGCGCTCGAGAGGTATTTCTTTAATTACTCTAACGCCTGTTGACATTCCGGGGTCCAAGCGAAATCGTTCTTCTTTTTTAATAAAGAGAAGAATCTGTGGCTCCGATCCTATATGAATCGGCCTAAAGCAGCTATCCGCCTTGTCAGCCTTTGCATGGCTTTAATGTCATCCACGACGGTGATGTCTTCAATAGCCTTGATTTTATCAGGGTTGATCTCGATTCCTCGATTCGACACCATGAAGCCTAGGAACTTTCCCGAACCGACCCCGAAAGCATATTTTTCGGGGTTGAGCTTCATGTTGTATTTCCTTAGTATCTTAAATGTTTCTTGCAAATGTGTCAAATGGTCCTCTGCGCGCAGGGATTTAACTAGCATGTCATCGATATATACTTCAATTGACTTATCTATTTGTTTTTCGAACATTTTATTTACTTGGCGTTGGTAGGTAGCTCCTGCATTTTTTTAGCCCGAAAGGCATTATATTATAGCAATATGTTCCATACTTGGTACTAAATGAAGTCTTTTCTTGGTCTTCTGAGTTCATTTGAATTTTATTGTACCCGGAGTAGGCATCGAGAAAACTAAGGATCTCGTGGCCGGCCGTGGAATCGATCATGCGATCGATGTTAGGCAATGGAAAAGAATATTTGGGACATGCCTTTTTAAAATCTTTATAATCTACACACATCCTAAGTTTGTTCCCTTTACCTCAGATTGGGGCCTTCTCTTTTGTTTCACCGGTCAGAACTTTGGGTCCAGACTTAGTTGGTGTGTTCTTATCTTCGATGAGATCCCTGTCATGTCTAAGTGGGACCAAGCAAAACAATCTATATTATCAATAAGAAATTGAATAAGCTTTTTCCTGAGTTTGGGGTTAACCCCGTTTCCAGGTATACCTTTCGCTCGGGTAGGTACTTGATCAATATAACCCGTTCCAACTCTTCGATCGTCAATTTTGTAACGTCGAAATCTTCAGGAACAACAAAAGTTCGAGACTCAAAAAATATTCCTTTTCTTCTTCCATTTCCTGATTCTCCGATTCGGTCGAGGCTGGCGGCGATGATTGCTATTTGGCTTCCTGTTTACCTTTGATGCTCGAGCCTTCCGATGTTGATAATACCGATATAGGTATTACCTCATCGATCGCAAACATTTCTTTTGCAGCATGCTGCTCCCCGTACACTGTTTTTACACCGTCCAACGTCAGGAATATCATAATTTGGTGGAGAGTCGAAGAGACCGCCCTCATGTTGTGGATCCAAGGCCTTCCGAGTAGGGCATGTGTACCTCATGTCGCCCTTGATTACGTGGAACTTGGTATCTTGAATGGTTCCATCCACGTTCACCGGTAGCATAATCTCTCCTTTAGTTGTCTCACTGGCCATATTTAAGCCGTTTAAGACCCGAGTTACGGGCTCGATTTGATCTTGTAGGCCGAGCTGCTCCATGACCCTCGATCGGATGATATTTGTCGAGCTGCCTGGATCCACTAAAACACGCTTAACTTGAACTTTATTTAATAAGATAGAAACTACCAGCACATTGTTGTGGGGATGAGAAATTCCTTCTGCTTCTTCGTCGTTGAATGATAAGGTGCCTTCTGGCACATAATCTCAGGTTCATCTTTCCCTAGTGATTAATACCTTAGTAGGTTTGAATATAGGTCCCTACGGAATGTCGACCCCACCGACGATCATATGAATGATATGTTGCATCTCCTCCTGTTCATTTTTTATGTTGGCGTCCCTTTCTTTGAAATGATTCTTAGCTCGATCACTTATGAACTCTCGAAGGTGGACCTCACTGAATAGATGACCTAACTCCTCCTTTAATTGTCTGCAATCCTCGGTCCTGTGGCCATGCGTGCCATGATATTTACACATAAAATTGGGGTTTCTTTGGGAAGGATCGGTTTGTATGGGTCTGGGCCATCTAGTATCTATGATCCTTCCAATTGCCGATACAATGCCTGATGCATTGATACTGAAATTATATTCCAATAATCGAGGTGCCTTTGTGGGATTGGCGTATTTATCAAAACCATTTTTTCTCATAAGTACCCGAGAATTCTGTCCTCGGTCACTTCTTTGATCGTTCCGAGAGGAATTTCATCCCGGACCATTGTTCCTTTGATCTGCGGTGTACAGTTGATATCGGTCTTTGTTCAACCTTGGCTCCCTGTCAATATCCCTCTAATTTTTAGCTGCTAACCTGTTTGGATGTACTGAACTGGAAGGAGCTCCTAGTTGGTCATCCTCGACCTTGATCTTGATTGTAATCGATTGTTTACATCTGCTCAAGTTACAACCATATACTCGATCAATTTTTTCTTCAACTGACGTGATGTTATCGAACTCCGTACATTCAACTGCTGAGTGAAAGCTTGAACGGCCCAATCATATGTGACCGGTGGAAACTCCATATGTTCTATTTGAATCGGGATACGAATTCCCGTAGCATTTCATTATCCCTCTGCCTTACCTTGAAAAGGTCCGATTTCCTTGTCGCAACCTTTATAGCCCCGGCGTGCGCCTTTGCGAAAGAATCAGCTAACATGGCAAATGAGTCGATGGAATTTGGCGGTAGGTTGTGGTACCAAATCATTGCTCCCTTCGACAGGGTCTCTCCGAACTTTTTCAATAACACAGATTGGATCTCATCATCTTCCAAATCGTTACCCTTGATCGTGCATGTGTAGGAGGTGACATGCTCGTTGGGATCGGTGGTCCCATTATATTTAGGTATGTCGGGCATACGAAACTTTTTTGGAATGGGTTTTGGAGCCGCACTCGGAGGAAACGGATTTTGTACAAACTTCTTCGAATCTATCCCTTTCAAAGTGCCCCAGTATCTGATCAACTCGGGAGTTGTATGTTTCTATTTTTTTTATCATTAGCTTCGATTTTCTTCTCTCCAGACTCAATTATCTGGGTGAGCTCTTCGAGCATTTTCATTGTCACAGGATCAGTCCCCAATTCGTTACCATTCGACCTCTCTGGCACTGGCTCAGTACGGCGAGTGATTTATGGCTCGACCCCATTCGGAGCTCTATGTTGATTTTGTAACTGAGTAATAGCGGCTTGTTGAGCCTGAAGCATCTCGAATATCACTTGGAGACTGACTCTTCCATCTCCTCCGCTTTGTGTACCTTGGCCACCAGATCAGCCTTCCCTGCATACACTCCCTTCGAGGTCTGCGCGTAGGTCCGCATTTAAAGCAACGTGCGAATTGACATCGACTGGGTTGACAATTGGTGCTCCTCCGAGATTAGCATGTGACAACTCGACTCCTGGAGCAATCACATTATCATTTTTTCCGTGAAATCCTAGGCCATTGTCAGCGTGTGTAGGTGCGTTTTGTGAGTTTGACATGTTTTGACCTGAAAGCGAAGATACTTGACAAGAAAAAACGTAAAATAATGTGTATTATCATAATCGACACTGAACAATCACTATTATCCTTAGCTCCACGGCGGGCACCAAACTGTTTACCCTAAAACTCGAATAACAATTAAATTTATATTGTGGTTTTAAGGATATGTCATTTAATCCAATACCAATTGATAAACAAAGAATTAAACAGATGAATTAGACAGTAAAATAAATCAAACCAGTATGTAAGCAAAGCCTCGACCTCAATTCGAGGCAGTCTCGAGGTAGGATAGTAAACTCAGTAGAAACTAGAGCAACTCTGATGAACAATAAGTGAAATAGCAAGAGAGTAACGAGTGTATATATTTTTAGCAGTGAATAATGATGATTACAAATGAATGAGATTCCTCTTTATATAATAGAGGAGTCCAAAATAAGGTACACTTCTAATTATAGTAGAAAATCAATATTAACAACTGATTAACCGCCGCAGATCGATCCGTTCAGAGATTCACGCCGCGATCCTCGACCTGTCGCGAACGTCTCACCCTTTCCGTTATTAAGCTACACCGACGTTACTTTGGAATTTGTCTCTTTTTGGCCTCGATTACTGATGTCGACCTCTGTCTGGGAAGAGACTTCGATTTCGGACTCAGCGTCTTGACTTTTTGACGTGACACTCTTATCGCGATCAAGGAATGCCCGATTTCTACCGTATACGCAACTCACAATCAAATTAGTCAAACCCCGAAACAAAATGTAGGATCGGATTATCCATTAGTTCACCATCCAATTCTATGAATAGATTCTTGATCAGGGTCTATTTACCCATTCAAACCTAAGATTTACTATTTAAGGTACTTCGATAAAACATCTCCAATTCCTATCACTCGATCTCATGTTTTGAGTGTCAAATACTGCATATATTCAGGTTATAAACTCAAAGAGGAATGTAGAGTCATTACGTTAATCCATTAGGTGATGAATCCCCAGCCCAAGAAGCTAAAGTCTGGACACCTAGCAATCACGATTGCAGTCACGTCTCTACTATTGTGGAATTGGATCTTGCCTAATTTTTGCGTTCGCGACAACACCTTTGCTAGTGCTGATAACCCTAGGATGGGCCATTTTTCACGTTCGGGAGCTCCTAATTGCTACCGTGGTCAACAATTGGTGGAAGTGACTGATACAATAAATGTGATTTCAATTTTGATTATATAAAGTATTTGTGAATTATTCTTTTTATTTTTATTTTTTTGGAAAAGAAAATACTGTAATCATTCTGTATAATGGAGATAGGAGGAAAGGAATGGACAAGATTCTAACTTTGGACGCAATTGTCCCGGTAACATGCATTTAGAAGCGTCACCCGAGAAATGCGGCTACTTGATCACATATTGTTTTAAAATTCCAGGAAAATATTATATCACATATTCTTTTAAAATGACTTTTCCACCACTTAGAATATAAGGATAACGATTTGTTTTCTTTTCCTTTTATACGTTGCTTCATATCTGTAGATTGAAGTACAATAAACATCTTTGTATTATGATTATGTAACACGAAATCCCATTTTTGAAACCAACATCTTAACTCCATTAATCTTCTAATTACTGAATATTAATCTCTAACGATGAATTAAAGAAAAGTGATGCGTTGTCTCAGACTGAAAAGAATGCTCCGTCAGTATGTTTTCTATTATTATTATTATATTTTTTAACTCTTTCGGCCTTTACATATTAGTTTTAAATTTTTATGGTTAAATCTCCCATTTTTCATCATTAAGAAAGTTAAATACATGTCAACCGATGCCAATACTTTGTAGTATTTAATTATAGAATGTATACTATATAAGATTTGAGATGGAAATAATAGTAAATAATTAAAAAAATTATCTGGAATTTATTTTTCTTAATGTATGATATTACTCATAAACTTTTTGTTAATACGTTTGAAATTCAAAATGTATATTATGTTAATTCAGGTGAGAGAAGATCTTATAAGAAGACTTTGGGTAATTTTTCCACCAAATATAATAATAAATATTTTTATCACATTAAAATGATTGAATAACGTATAATAATTGCTCAAAAAATACAAATGTCCATAAGGTGAAATAAACAAAAATTGTAGAGTTAGGTCATAAAAGAATTTCTCTAGAAGAGAGAGAGAGAACAAAATATATGTTAAAGTTAAAATAGCATAAACAGTTGCATTGATTTGATCCGCATGATGATGTACATGGAGGCACACATTGAAAATGAAGCAGCTCAAAGCCCTAAATAGTTTAATCAAATTATTAATACTACTCTCTATTTAATTAAAATACTCCCTTTTTCTATTTCCCCACTTGTTGCGTATGGAAATGAGCACTTTTATGTGAAAAGTCAGCGACCTCCCCTTTCGTCCTCTTTCTCTCTTCAGAATAACCATCAAACAATTCTCTCTCTCTCTCTTTGCTTTCTTGAGAAGAAGAAGAGGAGAAAACAAACAAAACAAACCATTTGTTTCAATATTCTCTGATCTTTTGCTTCTTTGCAAAATTACCCACAAGAGCACAATAAGTCCTAATTCTTAGCCTAAATATATACAAGTGCATGTTCTTTACGTCTGTTTGGTGCAAAACATACCAAACTATTCTTTGTGGACTATCAAGAATCAAAGTCATACATAGAGAAAGCAGTAAAATTAAGGCAATTATAGCTAGGCATGTGAAGCAAGTTCCAGCTGCAAAAAAACAACCATGGAGAATAATTATCAAGGTGATTTAGCTGATATATTCCTAGGTAGCAGTGGACCAAATATAAGTGGTGCACATAATATCACCACCACCTCTGGCGAGTCATCATCGACTGCTGCTGCTGTTACTGACGGATGGCTAGGTCAGTTCCCTAGCCATCCTATAAATTATTCGGCCTCTGGAATTGAAGAACCGTCAGTTCAAGATTTTGGAGATCCATTTTGTAACTTGCGAGATCCACTCTTCCATGATATTGATATGATGCCTGCCGGTTCCAGCTTATTCAGCTCTCACAAAGACGACGACGACGACAACAACAATAATAATAATAGTCTTTTTGGACCAAAAATTCTTGAGGAGTCTGAAATGAAAAGTCGACCTACGGGAAATATCTTTTCAAGGATGCTTCAGATCTCTCCTACTACCAAGTTGGCGGCGATGTCACCATGCAATTCTCCGATGACGGCTGCCGTAGCGTTGCATCCGCCTTCCACTGTTATTGCTGCTGGTGGTGCATTAGTTGCTAATGATGTAATTATCTCTCCTAATTCTTCTAAAACGTGTTTAGTGGAAAACTCTGGCTTGCAGATCTCATCTCCGCGAAATACGGGTATCAAACGAAGGTGAGTAAATTCTTGAAAATTAATATACTATACTTGAGTTGAAAATTCTTACTATATTTTATGTAATGCCCAGATCATAGAGTACTGCAAATTGTGTAATTTATTTCATACCAACATGATTGATGCCTAGTTTTAAGAGATTTTTATGACTTCAACTTTTTTCAATGAACAAGTAGAAGAAATATAGAAAAATCATGTAAACAGTATTTACTACTCCTACTATGTAGCTTTTAATGAACCATATCAAACATAGGATCCTGAGTGAACAATTGGAAAAAAAAAAAAAAAAAAAAAAAAAAAAACCAGAATAAATTTATATGTATATATGCATGAAATCCGGGTGATATTTTCCATCAAAAATAATTAAAAGCATATAGAACTACTTCTTCAATCTCAGACTTAGCTTTCAACTTGTTTATCTTTTTTTACTTTTTAAGCCCAAAAACTACCAAGGAAGGGGCTTTTCAATTTGTGTCCATCACTTTCACCTAGAAATATTTCCATCATTATCTCTTGTCAACAAGAAGTAGAACAGTTTTGACACGACTAAAAGTAAAGTTAATCGATTAGAAATCAATCTTCAAAATACCATAGATTTCATTTGATGCTTCCAAAATCTCACACTTTCCGAGCATGTTTTAGTCTTACCTATACATTTATATTTAATAAATACTAATATATATACATATAGTTGACTCACCAGGAACCTTTTAAAATTTTCAGTCAACGTTAGTGAAAATTAAAAAAAAAAAAAATCCTTAAAATTCCTGCATTAGTTTGTGAACGATTAATCCATGAAGTTGGTATGTTAGATTTCAGTCACCTGCCATTTGAAAAGGCATTAATTTACTATGACGATAATAGTATACAAGTTGATACAAAAGGTTAGCCAAAGCTCCCGAGCCGTGCGTTGACAATTGTTGAAGAATTTCTTTGTTGAGCCAATGAGTTTCAAAAACTAGATGACTAGCAGAAAAATTATATGGAAAAGGTTTCTTGATGTATTAATGTTTATTATGCAAAACTGAAGTATATATATTTTAATTTGCAGAAAGAGTCAGGCAAAAAAGGTGGTATGTATACCAGCACCAGCACCAGCAAACAGCAGGCAAGGTGGAGAAATAGTTCCATCAGATCTATGGGCTTGGAGAAAGTATGGTCAGAAGCCAATCAAAGGCTCCCCTTACCCAAGGTCAGTAAAAAAAAAAAAGTTAATTTCTCGCCCGGTTTTCGGTACTCATATTGGGACCTGACTAATACGGATTCGTGCCGGAAAGTCCCACGTTAGGGAGTAAAGCGCTCTCTAACAAAAGCGACTTCATACTCAAGGGCTCGAACTCGAAACATCTGGTTAAGGATAAATGAGTATTTACCACTCCACCACAATCCTGATCGGTCCCAAAGTCAGTAATTACTCATACTAAGTTGAAAGAACATAGTTTCTGTGCATCTGCACTGACAATGTTTTTTACTCTAAGAAGATTTTGTGTTTCCTTTGTGACAAATTGGGAATTTTCTTTAAAAATCACCAATTGTTTCTTATCGTCCGTAAAGACTTCTCTGAACAAGCAAGCTTTTGCAAAGTCCAATAGATGCTTTTAAGCTTCTTTGGAAATTAAGAGATAATACTACAATTATTATTGTGTTAAGTGATGGATTTAATTGCAGTGGTGTAGCTACATGCACATAAGGAGTGTTAACCTACACCCGTTTGTCGAAAAATTACAATGTTTAATTCAGTAATTTTTAAAAAAAATATGTATATATATTATATAATGACATCCCTTGACTTCTTGATGAGTTTAATTTCTTTATATTTTGAATACCCTTTAATGAAAATTCTGACTCCGCCACTATTTACCAGTACAAATAAAAAATTCCTATGATGTTCTTGTGATTAATAAAAACCAAAGTAGTAACTATGATGCAACTCATCATTACTTTTCATCTGTTTGTCATCAATTCATCTCCATCTTTCATCCTCGAAAGATTTACGTGAGTAGAGTTCATTCACTTCAAAATAAATAATTAGTAAACCAATTTACTACTACTACTATCTTCGTCCATATTTAATATTTTTGTATACCCTTAGGAAAGACAGTTAAGCAGTAGATTAGTATTCCTTCCGTTTTAATTTACGTGAACATATTTTCTTTTATAATTCGTACGGAAAAAGATGGTCATTTGCCTTATTTGGAAACAATTTACTTTTATAGAATAATTTATAGCCACACAAAATATATATACCTTATTTTATACTTCAAATTCAAAAGTCTTCTTTCTTTTCTTAAAATCCGTGTCTAATCAAATGGTTTCACATAACTTAAAACGGAGGGAATATATATTTTGTCTCAAATATTTTGGAGCAAATAAATATAGGGTCTGCATAAATTAAATTAATTAATCTGAAATGAATGCAGGGGCTACTATAGATGCAGTAGTTCGAAGGGATGTTCAGCAAGGAAACAAGTGGAAAGGAGCAGAACAGACCCAAACATGTTAGTCATCACCTACACTTCAGAGCACAACCATCCTTGGCCAACCCAGAGAAATGCCCTGGCTGGCTCAACAAGGTCTCAGCCTAATAATTCGAAACACACTTCTACTTCAACCTCTAAGAACAACATTAATTCAAAAGATGATGAACAAAACACTAGTACTGTTTCAAAAGTGAAGGAAGAGGTGGCCGAATTGCAAGACCTAAGGCATCATGATCATCATCAGCAGCAACTTGCTGTGGAAATGCGTGATGTCGAATTCTCTAAAAACAGTTATCAGCCAATATTACCAGACTCATCATCGAACCACTCTCACGAGGATTTCTTCGCCGATTTGGTAGAACTCGAAGCTGATCCTCTAAACCTTTTGTTCGCCAAAACTCTCTCGGGAGATATTAATGAAGTGGGAGAGAAGAAGGCCATTGATGCGTTCAACTTGTATGATTGGAATGGAAACAACAACAATAAGAGTCAAGCCGAACCATAACAAGATTCGATCAAACACAGGGAAAAAAAAAAAGAAGCAAAGTAACTCTCACTTGGTACATATTCTTGACTAGTGCTATAGTTTCTTGGGTGATAATTTTCTGCAAGGTCGTGAGAGCATAAGCCAAGTAAAGAGGGATTAGTTTCTCTTGGCTATAATTTTCCTCTTCTTTTTTGTTGTGCATTAATTTGGTCTAGCTGGTATTGCTGCATACTGTACAAGCTATCACTTTTCATAATCTTGTCTTCTGACTTACGAGAACAGTGAAGAGATTAGGAAAGGAAAAAGAAGGAAAAGGAGTGCTGGTTGATTGGGAGCAGGGCCTACGAGAGAGAGTCCTCCATTCCTTTTGGGAATATTAGTGGATGGGACAGAAAGTTGAGGAACAGAAGGTTTCAACAGTTAAAAGCTAGCTAAGCAAGTACATCGTCTATCAGATCAGACATGACCAGATAGAGGCGATTGACGTGCGATGGAACTCCCATCTTTTTAGTGGGATAAATAATTGAACCCTCCTCCCCTCATTTACCATACGGTCCAACAAAATTTATAAATAAAAATAGGACCACCCAAAATGCTTCTCTATTTCCTTTCTTTCTTACTGATTTAGCAAATATAATGTTTATTTAGAAAGAAAGGATCGTGCTACTAATTAAATACTTATTAAAAGGAATTCTTCTTTTTTTGTGACATGACAAAAGAGTTTAAGGTGGTCATGTCTGGGGTTTTTTGAGCAGATACGTTGACAAGATGCAAGCTTCGGGTTCCTCAGCTTTCTGTTTGTTAATTCCATTATTATTATTATTATTATTCTAGTTGTGTTTGTTTTGGATATTGTATGTAGTTTACGAAGTTTTTGAGATAAACTAGAAGTTTTTGTTCATCTTTTTTTTTTTTCGCTTAATTGTATTTATAATTTCGGTCAAGCTTCTATTATACTCTCTCTGTTTCAATTTATTTGAACTTATTTGAGTGGGCATAGAGTTTAAGAAAAAAGAAATGACTTTTGAACTTATGGTGTAAAAAATGAGGCACGTATATTTTTGTAGCTATAAATCATTGTATAAAGGTAAATTATTTCCAAATAGGGAAAGAGATCATTCCTTTTTGCACGGACTAAAAAGGAAATAGGTTTACATAAATTGAAACAAAGAGATTATGTCGAAAGAAAGAAAGAAAATTCTTTTTTATCATTTATGTGTAATGACCCGACCAATTGTTTTGAGTTTCCTATTTTCCTATTTAATTCTTCCTCTAGGTTCATTTGATATTTTATGACTTGTGGTTATCGGTGGTACAGGTCCCGAGAGGTTCCAGAGTGATTTATAATACTTAGGGATCATTTGGCATTATATATTAGGAAAAATAATACACTGTATTAGCTTTAGTATTATCAATACATTGATTGGTAGTATTTTTAACTTTTGTGTATAATTAATACAAGTATTAGTTATACACCTTATTCAGTACTATTCTTATACATATCAAACAATGACATTAGCAATGCTATGATTTTTAATACATGAATAAGCATGTATAAAGATAAAACTTCTCTTTCAAAACCTTAAATAAATGAAACTAAATAGTTGATAAGAAATAAATTCATCATAACTCATCGCAGTGTTACTAATATACCCTATTGAGTACTATTCTTATACACCAACCAAACGACCCATTAGTTCCTAACTAGGCATTAAGTTAAGAGAGTTGACTAAACTGAACATTTTAGGTAAACGAGCTTGGATTCGTGATTTAAAGTTCCTATAGGTTCGAATGATGAATTGGACTTATACGTATCTTTGGTTTAGCAGTCGTGGGGCTCAGGTGTGATTCAAACATATCATGTGAAAGTTGAAATTTGAACAGCTTAAGAAACTTCATAAGTTTAATGTGGACCTTAATTTCTAGTTGTAAAATTTTCGTACATATTTTGACCCCTTAAATAAGTTCGTATAGGGTATATGGACTAGTTGGGATAGTTCGGAACGGTCTCTCGGGAGCTCGGGTGAGTTTTGGGGTGCTTGAAGAGAGATTTGGAAGTGAAAGTTTCAATCTTTACAAAAGTATAAAATCGACCCAAAATTCGACCCCCGGGCCCGCACCTCGGAACCCGACAAATTTTACTAATTCCGGTTACCTATTCTGATACGAGTTCACCCATACTAAATCTATCCAATTCCGATATCATTTAGTCATTCAAATCATGAATTTTCATTTTTGAAGTTTTCTTTCAAAACCCATAATCCCCTCAACCCAAAACACAAATTAAATGATAAAAACAGAGTGTATAAAATGCATCATAATGGAGGAAAAGGTGGATGTGAAATAGGTAAGATGGTTTAGAGAGGTCCCGGTTGGCTTGGGTCAGTTACGGGGTGTTTGAAGAGTGATTAGAAGTAAAATATTGCATAAAAATGCATCAAATCTGGAGGCCAAGGTGGGCGTCCTACGTTGCAGGCCAAGATGAGGAGTGAAGCCTGGACACTTCAAGTCCAACATTGCGTCCAACACTCGAAGCTGGAATTTCTGCCTTTCGCTATAAATCTTTATTTCTTACTTAGACTTTATTTTATCATTTTGGGAGCTAGGGATCTCAAATTGAAGCTATTTTCGAAGTAAGTTTCATTTAAGATGATGCGGTAAGTGATTTTCACTCAAACCTGTAATTATAACATGAATCTATTACTGATTTTGCCTTAGAATCAAGGATTTAAAAAGATAAAAATAAGATCTTTGATTTGTAAATTAATAAAGTGTATTTTGGGGTTTTGAACACCAATTTAGGTTCCATTTAGAAACTAATTATAAATTTAGACTCGTGAGATTATGGATCAATGAGATTCGACTTTAATTCGAGATTTGACCATATGAGTCCCGGGTTGACTTTTATGGACTTTTGATATTTTGTTAAAAGATCAAGGTTTTATCACTTGGAATTTATTATTATAACATTATTTAACTTCCTTGAGTACTCCTTGAGTATTATCAGGCTCATTTGATGGATTTAAGGCTAGAAAGGGTAGATTTTGAAGAATAAAGCTAGCATGGGATAAGGTAAGTATCTTGCTTAACCTCGACTTGAAGGAAGTTTTCCTAAAATGAATGTATGTGCTACATATTACGTGTTTGGGGACGATTCACATGCAAGGTGACATATGCAGATACCGACGTTATACCATGATTTGGGTAGATTTTAGGATGTTTATTCCTTATTTTTGGTATATGATTTTCTTTGTATGTTTTACTTGATTTACTTATGTATGACTCTATGAACATCCTCGCATGCTAGTATCATGTTATAGGCACATGTCTTATGCTAGTGTAAACATGATAGGATATTGTATATTATGATTTGTATGACTACTTAATCATCTTATTCATGCTAGAATAATACTATAGGCATCATTCGCATTACAACTTTAACAACCCGACCGGTATTTGCATCTTGTTCAACCATTTGAAGGTTTGAGTAGTATCGTTATATGTATTATGACTTGTGTGAGTCGTCGGTTTTGGTTTTCAAGTTATTCGGGAGTGATTTGGAAGAATAATTCGCAACTAGGAAGCTTTAAATTGGGAGACTTGACCAATTTTGACTTTTGTGAATTTGATCTCGGAACGGAGTTTTGATGGTTCCGTTAGGTTCGGATGATAATTTTGGACTTGGTTGTATGCCCGGATTTGCATTTGGATGTTTCTAGAAGGTTTCGACACAAATTGGCGAAAGTTAAAATTTTGAAGGTTTGGAAAGTTCGTAAGTTTGACCAGGAGTGGACTTTTTGATATCGGATTCGGATTATGGTTCCCAGAATTAGAATAGATTTGTTATGTTATTTGGAACTTATGTGCAAAATTTGGGTTCATACCGAGTTGGTTTGCTATGTTCCGGCACGAGATATGGAAGTTGAAAAGTTCAAGTTCATAGATTTTGATTTGTGGTGCGATTCATCTTTTTGATGTTGTTATGTGTGATTTGAGGCCTCGAGTAGGTCTGTGTTGTGTTATGGGACTTGTTGGTATGTTTGTATGGGGTCCCAAGGGGCTCGGGTGAATTTCGGACGTAGTTCAGATCATCTCAAATGACTTTGCGTTGCTGGTTTTTCTGTTGTTACCTGTTTCTTATGGTGTTATTCGCGATCGGGAAGTTGTGGCCGCGATCGCGAAAAGTGTTTTGGTCAGTAGAGTTATTTGTTCTTCCCGTTCACCCTTCTAAGGTTGCGTTCGCACTAGATTGAAGATATTTGTCTTCGCGACCGCATCCATTACTATGTGTTCGCATAGTGTTGAGGTTTGGCAGCTGGAAGTTGGAGAATTCTTCAACGTGATCGTGAAATTTGAGTCGCGTTCGAGAAGCTTTGAATCATTGGTCATCGCCTTCGCATGAGTTGTATTGCGAATGCGTAGTGCTTTTGGTGGTAGTGTATTTTTGTTAATCGCGAACGCGATGGACTTCCGGGATCCGCGTAAAAGGATGCCTTGGCAGAAGTATAAAATACTCTATTTAAGGGGTTTCAGCTATTTTTGCATTTTTGGAGCTATGGATCTCGTATTGAGGCGATTCTTAAAGCAATTTTCACCATGTGGACTAGGTAAAGTTATCTCTACTCATTTTTGATTTTATATCATGAATCTATATTCGTTTTTGGCATTTGATTGAGGGTTCCAAAAGAGAAAATTGGGGGTTTCAGCCTAAAGTTTCATAAAGCAAATTTTTGAGTTTTGAACATCGTTTTGGAGTCGGATTTGAGTGAAACTAGCATAGTTGGACTCGTAATTGAATGAGTTGTTGCATTTTGTGAGTTTTGTAGGGTTTCGATGCACATGCCCGAGTTAGAAATTTTGGACGATGTTGGGATTTTGATTAGAGATTCGACCTTTATCTATTGGGTTTGTTTCGTTTGGCATTAGTTGGTGTATTTTGAGTTGCTTTTGGCTAGTTTTGAGCCTTTCAGAGGTCGGTACACACAAGATGGCATTTTTGAAGAATCTCTTGGCTTGCTCGGTATTGGAATTTGGCTTCTTCGAGGTAAGTAACACTTCTAAACTCGGTGTTGATGGTATAAACCCCTATATACATGTTATGTATTTGGTGTTGAGGCGACGCACATGCTAGGTGACGGGCATGTGGGCGTGCACCGTGTGAATTGTGACTCCGTTATTTCTGTGGTATTGTGTAGTTACCTGACCTTATTTGTAACCATGAAATCTCTTCTTACTAGAGCTTTTGAGTTAAGATCCATGTTACAAACCATGTCTAGGCTACATGTTTATTCTGTTGGGACCCATTGGTCGTTACTGTTGTTGAGTTATTTGCTTACATTGCAATTTCATACTCAGTCTTGTTCATTTATTTCATATCATATCTCAGTCTCTATTGCTACATATTGACATATCATATCATCATTTTGTGCTAGTTTCATGGCATTGTGAGCCCGAGAGACTAGAGAGATTGATGACCGAGTGAGGCCTAAGGGCTTGATTGTGAGGATATTGATATTGTGGCACGTGAGTTGTCCGTGCAGATACAGATATTGATAATATGGCACGTGAGTTGTCTGTGCAACACATGAGTTTTCCGTGATGATCCAGATATTTATACTATAGCATGTGAGCTGTCTGTGATTATCCAGATATTGATACTATAGCACGTGAGTTGTCCGTGTAGCACGTGATTTGTCCGTGCGATTTATAGCGCTTGGGCTGGAGGAGACCCTCCGGAGTCTGCACACCCCTAAGGAGCGCGGTTGGTTTATATTGAAGGATGAATCTTCCCAGGACATGGATATTGTCTGAAGCATTTATACCTGGGGATGGATCTTCCCCATGGGCTGGATTGGCCCTACTTAGTACTGAGTGACTGATGGCCGGTTCATGTATATATTCTGGGATGGATCTTCCCTTGGCCGGATTAGCCATATACATTACTGAGTGATTTAGCATGATGAGAGGAAAGTGTACGACATTGAGATTGAGTACTCTGAGAGTGTGAGTACATGAGTTCATCTCTGAGATACATTGCATTGACATTCACACATGACGTATAGGCATAGAGATGTATTTTCCGCATGTTGTACGGTATCACGTTATTCATGACTTCTCACACATATTACCATATGGGAGTAATGATGCATTTTGCACTGGCTATCTGGAAAGAAAATGAAACATCTTATTTGGTGTTGAAAGGATTTTTGGGAAAATCACTGTTTTCAAACTTACTCGTATTTTTTGCAACTTCGGTAAACGATTTGGGTTTTCACTGATACACTTAAAAGGAAAAACTATTTTCCGAAATCATGATTAAGTTGAGCATCTTATATTTGAGTTACTTCTTTTATTACTTGCTTTACGTTGTTATGGATTGTTGTTGGCTATTGGTGTTGGAGCCGACCTTTGCTTTAGCTCATCACTACTCTCAATCTAAGGTTAGGCTTGTTACTTATTGAGTACATGGGGTCCGTTGTACTCATACTACACTTCTTCACCTTGTGTGCAAATATTGACTTTGTTGTTGTTGTGATCGATGGGAGATGGAATTGAAGATGCACATGTGTTCTAGTGGTAGTTGCCTCTTGTTCATGGTAGCCTTAGAATATATAGATCTATTCATGTGTATTAAAAATTATGTTCTTTATTTCATTTCAGCTTTTATAAATTCTAAATCTTAGACGCTCATGATTTGTACTACCAGCCTTTGGGAAATGTATAAGATTTAGATAATTTCTTTTACTTAATTGTCTTATTAAATATTATTGGAATTGGATAGCTAATAGTTGGCTTACCTAGCGGGTTGGGTTATGTGCCATCATGACTAGTGGATTTTGGGTCGTGACAATATGGTATAAGAGCTCTAGGTTCATAGGTTCTACAAGTCATGAGAAGGTGTCTAGTAGAGTCTTGCGGATCGGTATGATGACATTCATACCTTCGAGAGGCTACAGGACTAGGATATACTTCCCAGCTTTCTTTCCTTATCGTGCGGCATTGGTTCAGCTTGAAGCATAACTCTTTGAATTCCTTCCACGCATTCGTATGCGCATGTGAGCGCTCGAGTTCAGTTGTGCATCGGTGGCTTGTGATTCCATAGATGTGGTGCGAGATGTGATTTCCTTGTGCTAATTATGGATCAGTCTAGAGGACATGAGGTCGGGTTTTGACTGTAGCTTGAGCACAGGTATGTCGGTTATGTGGGCATATGATTTTGGACTCATATGTACAATAGTGTCCCTATGAGTGAAATTTGTGGCTCGATGAGTGGCTGGATGGCTACGTGATGAGTATAATGTGTCTGCGAGATGTGTTCATATGGTTTGATGTAATGAGAAGAGTTTGCTTGATATTTAGAAAGGACTATTGGGTGTTTGATTTTGTCTTGAGTTGACGTATAGTCTCGAGATGTGAGTGTATTGGAGGATCCTTCATGTTGTCTAACTCTGGACGAATTAGGTTCTCATCCCTTGTTGGTGAGTTCAGACTCAGAAAGGTTAAGTGATTGCGTAGTAGTTGTGGTTGTGAAAGGATAGAAAGAGGTGTCAATTTGAGGCTAAGCAGGTGGGTCACAACCTGCAAGGTAATCTACGGATGTGTGAATTTCATGAGGTTGTGTTGATGGTTGCTTATCTACCAATGGGTTATATTTGTTCGATTTGAGTTCGGATCGGTGGTAATGGTTGACCTGACCGTCACGAGGATGAATGTGAGAGTTGCAGATGATTTGAAGTATTAGATGGTTGGTGTTACATGAGATTATGAAGGATTTAGTCGAATCCTACTGCGGTATTATGGAAGTAATGGGGTATGGTTATTGTAAGTTATCATATGTTTTATTCCATGGATTTGAGCCACGTGGGGGAGTATTCTATCGACGATTTGATTGCATAATTATGTGTTGCATTGGTTTCCGTTTGAGGTATACTGGTGAATCACTTACGACTTGCAGAGGTTGAGATTCAGGATGAATCGAGTAAGGGAATTTCTGGATACGAGTTGTATTACACTCTATGGGTATATGGGAATCATGGAATAATATATGGTTATCCGTGAACGATGTAGTATGCATGGAGTAATAATTTTCTTGGTTGCATTGATGTAGGGTTACTTCTTTGGGTGTCATCGTGCTAACGGGGCACAAGTCGTTCGGCCCGTTTGGGTGGTGGAATTGAGATTTGAGTAAAGTGGATGACTCACGAGAATGGATCTAATAAATTCAAGATTTATATGTAGCAATTGGGAATTTTCAGGATTTGTATATGGCTAGAAACAGATATTTACACTCGATGGTGTCGAGACTTACGGTATTTCTATATCCTTATGGTTTCTACATATCAATATCAGTAAGGTGTAGGAAAACAGTTTTGGATTCGCAGAAGGTCTCTTCAGGGTATGTATCTTGGTTGCGGTACTTTTGGGGTGATTGAGAAAGAATTCAGGGACTTATGGGTCTTAGGGCGGTGTGATTTTATGCTAGAGTTCGTGGGGTGAGTCTTTGTTAAGGATTATGGTGTTCTAGCAAGGAGAATTATCACTTTGAAAGCAATTTGGAAGGAACTCGGAGACATAGGATAATTGAGTAGTAGATTGGATCACCACCGTAATGGATATGATCGGTTCTTTGGGTACCTATACTGTAGTGAGTCTCTGCATGTGTTTTGTGGCAATAGTCTTGGGTTTGGCGACCTGCGTGGCTTGGTTGAGTTAGAGAGATTCAGTTTTGATGGTCTGGTTATGTGAAAATAGGTTTCGAGGGTTGTCGATGATTTGTACCACGGGTTAGGATGTATTTTTTCCTACTGGCGTAAGGAACATGTGGTGTATTAGAAATTTCTCCTGGATGAGATCAAATAGAAGGTTCCGGGATAATTGAGTATGTAGTTTGCTTGTGAATCAGAGTGGACTATGAGATGCTCATACTTTTCATTTGATGGCATGATAGATGTGGTGTGGTGTGCGGGATCGAGATTTGCATGTGCAAGGTCATAGTTCAGTTTTGAAGGGAAGGTCATGAACTCTTAGACAACATGGATGGTTTCAGATGTCTAGGTGAATGCTATTAATACATAGTATTGCCTGAGAAAGGTGTACATTTCAGAAGGCGCATTGTGTTTTGATTTACAGATGCTTCATTGGTATTGTGGTGCTCGCCTAGGTGAGCGACTGCTGATATTCAAATTTTTCTACGTGGCACAGAAGAATTATAGAAGTATTCCTCGTGGGATGATCGTGTATGAGAGATGTGTTGGACATTCGGGCGGTGGAGTTGAGATCAAATAAGGTGATTCGTGTGTTTATGGATTTGGAGACTAGGAATTCTCAGAAGTGGATTGTTTCGTGGGTGTGGGTTATGAAGTTATGGATGAAGCTAGCCAGATGATAGTATGTGTTGCTATTCAGTTATTGTGGACTTTCGGAGGTTATTTATCTGTTTGTGGGTGACCAGAGTTGATTTGGGGTCCATTGGTAAGCCCAATGATGATGTGTATTCTACACCAGGTCAGATTGGTTGACCCTGTACTGCTATTGTTGAGGGGTGTTCCATTCAGTTAGAGTTAGGTTTGTTAGTGTTCAGATATGTTCCAGGAGTTATTCTTCTATGCTATCAGGGGTTGTGATTCATTGGTTATACGCACACATGGTGCAGATCTATTGGGGCCTTACAGTGGAATTTGAGCGAGATAAGTATTTGGGTGATGCGTGATTGAGTGTGCATTGGTTATGTTCTTTCGGGTTTATGTGGCATTGTGGCATTGTGTCATTTTCTTCTCCATTGTTATGGTCATACACTTTGGGTAGTTGATGTCGAGTTGCGCGTGGTTATTGATTTTGAGCAAGGTGGACTGAGGTATATATATGGACCAGTATTTGGATGGGGTCACGCTTTGCAGCAGAGTTATGTTGAGGTATGATCCTTTGTGTCTGATTTGTGTGTTATGGTTCTACGGTGTGTGATGGATTTTCAGCATTTTGTTATGGTGGTACTTGTTGAACTTGCGGGATGGTTCTCTCGTTTGAGTCATTTTCCATGTTTGAGTAAATTTGAATTATTGCATATGGGTGCTTGGATTGCACGGTTTGTGGCTCTGGGTAGTATTTTTATTGCATGTCAGTGGAGTAGTTGGTATTTGATAAGATGAAGTCGTCGGATCTAGGATGTGTTCTATCAGATTTGATTGCAGTATATTTGGAAGGATAATATTGGAAGTCAACTTAGAAATAGTTATGGTCCTTGTCGAAGGAGGGGGAGTTCCATGACTCGTTGACTTGATGAATGGTTATGAGTTTCTGTGTGTTCTTTCATTATCGGCAGTGTACGAAGGTTTTATAATGAGGTTTTGTTTGACATAAGGTTTATTACCGGAATTAGGTTATTTTGGGCAGTTGTTGTGATTGGAGATTTTGCTATGAGTATTTGAGTTATGCAGTACATCATGTGATAACATCATAGTTTATGGCGATGGCTTGATACAGCTTGTTCAGACTTATACAATATGTATATGCGAGATGCGGGTCTTATAATAAATTCTGGATATTGGAAATTGGATTCTAAGGTCTATGGGCTAAGGTTGAATTAATGATCTTCAATATGTTGTGTTTTCGGGCCTATATGGAATAGGGTGATGTAGGATCACCCCCGGGTATGTGTCTGGTAGTTACATGGTGAATTGATGGCTTTGGAACTACTCTTGGCACGTTCGAGGACGAACGTATGTTTAAGTGGGGGAGGATGTAACGACTCGACCGATTGTTTTGAGTATTTGCATCATGTTCAGCTATTTGAAGTCTTGAGTAGTATCGTTTTATGTATTATGAGTTGTGTGAATTGCCGATTTTGGTTTTCAGGTTATTCGAGATTGATTTAGAAGAATAATTCGCAACTAGGAAGCTTTATATTGGGAGAGTTGACCAAGTTTGACTTTTGTAAATTTGACCTCGTAACGGTGTTTTGATGGTTCCATTAGTTCCAGATGGTGATTTTGGACTCGAGATCGGATTTGCATTTGGATGTTTCTAGAAGGTTTCATCACAATGTGGCGAAAGTTGGAAATTTGAAGGTTTGGAAAGTTCGTAAGTTTGACCGCGAGTGGAATTTTTTATATCGCATTCGGATTTTGGTTCCGAGAATTGGAATGACCTTTTATGTCATTTGGGACTTGTGTAAAAAATTTGGGTTCATTCCAGGTTGATTTGCTATGTTTCGGCACGAGATATGGAAGTTGAAAAGTTCAAGTTCATAGATTTTGATTTGGGGTGCTATTCGTCATTTTGGTGTTGCTTTGTGTGATTTGACGCCGCGGGTAGGTCCGTTTTGTGTTATGGGACTTGTTGGTATGTTCGAACGGGGTCCCTAGGGGCACGGGTGACTTTCGAATGTAGTTCAAATAATTTCAAATGGCTTTACATTGCTGGTTTTTCTACTATTACCTGTTGCTTCTGGCGTTCTTCACGATCGCGAAAGGTGTTTTGGTCAGTGGAGCTATTTTTCTTCGCACTCGCCCTTCTGAGGTCGCGTTCTCACTGGGTTGAAGATTTTGGTCTTCGCCTTCGCGTAGTGTTGAGGTTTGGCAACCGAAAGTTGGAGAATTCTTCAATGCAATCGTGAAATGTGAGTCTCGTTCGCGAAGCTTTGCATCAATGGTCATCGCGTTTGCGTGGGTTTTATCGTGAACACGTAGTGCTTTTGGTGGCATGTATTTTTGTTTATCGCAAACGCGATGGACTTCCCGCGTTCACATTAGAGGATGCCTGGTCAGAAGTATAAGGTACTCTATTTCAGGGGTTTCGGCAATTTTTGCATTTTTGGAGCTATGGAGATCTGATTGAGGCAATTCTTGAAGCAATTTTCACCATGTGGAATGGGGTAAGTCTTCTCTACTCAATTTTGATTTTATATCATGAATCTATCTTTGTTTTCGACATTTGATTGAGGGTTCCAATAGATAAAATTGGGGGTTTTAGCCTAAAGATTCATAAAGCGGTTTTTTAAGTTTTGAAAATCGTTTTGGCGTCGGATTTGAGTAAAAGTAGTTTGGTTGGACTCATACTTGAATAGGTTGTTGGATTTTGTGAGTTTTGTTGAGTCCCGGGGTGTGGGCCTTGGTTGGACCTTTTGGCCGATTTTGGGCTTTCGATTAAAGATTCGACCTCTATCGATTGGGTTTGTTTCCTTTGGTATTATTTGATGTATTTGAGTTTCTTTTGGCTAGTTTTGAGCCGTTCAAAGGTCGGTACACGCGAGATGGAATTTTTTGAGCATCGCTTGGCTTGTTCGGTATTGAAATTTGGCTTCTTCGAGGTAGGTAACACTTCTAAACTTGGTGTTGATGGTATGAACCCTGATATACATGTTATGTGTTTGATGTTGAGGCGACGCACATGCTAGGTGACGGGCTTGCATCGTGTGAAATGTGACTCCGTTATTTCTGTGGTACTGCGTATTTACCTGACCTTATTTGTAACCATGAAATCTCTTTGTACTAGAGCTTTTAAGTTGTGATCCATGTTAGAAATCATATCTACATGCTTATTCTGTTGGGAACCATTAAGGTCGCTACTGCTGTTGAGTTATTTGCTTACATTGTAATTTCATACTCAGTCATGTTCATTCATTTCATATCATATGTCAGTCTTTGTTGGTACATATTGACATATCATATAATCATTTTTGGGCTAGTTTCATGGAATTTTTTTCCCGAGAGACTGGAGAGATTGATGACTGAGTGAGGCCGGGGGCCTAATTGTGAGGATATTGATACTATGGCACGTGAGTTGTCCATGCAACATGTGAGTTGTCCGTGTAGATCCAGATATTGATACTATGGCACATAAGTTGTTTGTGCAACACGTGAGTTGTCCGTGCGGCACGTGAGTTGTCCGTGTAGATCCAGATATTGATACTATAGCACGTGAGTTGTCCGTGCGATTTATAAGTCTTGGGCTGAAGGAGCCCCTCTGGAGTCTCCACACCCCCATTGAGCACGGTTGATTTATATTGAGGGATGGATCTTCCCTGGACATGGATATTGTCCGAAGCATTTATACATGGGGATGGATTTTGCCTACGGGCTGGATTGGCCCTAATCAGTATTGAGTGACTGATGGTCAGTTGATGGATATATTTCGAGATGGTTCTTCCCTGTGCCGGATTGTCCATATACAGTACTGAGTAATTGAGCATGATGAGAGAAAAGTGTGAGATAATGAGATTGAGTATTCTGAGAGTGTGAGTACATGATTTCATATATGAGATATATTGCATTGACATGCACACATGACATACATGCATAGAGATGTATTTTCCTCATGTTGTATGGTATCACATCATTCATGAATTCTCACACATATTGGCACATGGGTGTAGTGATGCATTTTACATTGGTTATCTGAAAAGAAAATGAAACATCTTATTTATTGTTGAAATGGTTTTTGGGAAAATCATTGTTTTCAAACTTACTCATATTTTTGGCAACTTAGGTAAACGATTTGGGTTTTCACTAATACACTTGAAAGGAAAAACTATTTTCCGAAATCATGATTAAGCTGAGCATCTTATCTTTGATTTACTTATTTTATTACTTGCTTTACGTTGTTATGGAATGTTGTTGGCTATTGGTGTTGGACCCGACCTTTGCTCCAGCTCGTCAGTACTTTCAACCTAAGGTTAGGTTTGTTACTTATTGAGTACATGGGGTCGGTTGTACTCATACTACACTTCTGCACATTGCGTGCAGATGTTGACTGATGTTGTTGCTGTGATCAACAGGAGCTGGAATTGAAGACGTACTTGCGTTCTGGTGGTATCTGCCTCTCGTTAATGGTAGCCTTAGAATATATAGATCTGTTCATGTATATTTCAAATAGATGTTCTTTATTTCATTTCAACTTTTGTAAATTCTAAATCTTAGACGTTCATGATTTGCACTACCGGCCCTTGGGAAATATATAAGATTCAGATTTTTCTTTTACTTAATTGTGTCATTAAATATTATTGGAATTGGCTAGTTAATAGTTGGCTTACCTAGCTAGTCGGGTTAGGTGCCGTCACAACTAGTGAATTTTGGGTCGTGACAACAACATTATGAACTGTATGTACTTGTGTTACACGGTAGATATATATAGTCGTACACTATTTCCTTATAAGTACCATGCTAGCATATAATATTAGCTTTCATTATTCATCTAAGGTTGTTCGTGAGTGTAGATTTTATATTCATGTTTTTTATATCATTTTGGACGCGTGCATTTCACATATTATTTTTGACGTATAGATATTAGGTTCCTGTTGCATGTGGATATGGATCGTTCTTGTCACAACCCAACATCCACTAGTCATGATGGAACCTAATCCAACCCACTAGTAAGTCAAATAACAACCAACACAACTCAAATTAGAATAACAGGAGTGAATGAATAAAAAATTGAACTTCAATACAAATCCCAAGGATTGATAGTACAAGTCATGAGCTTTTAAGACTTAGAATTTACAAAGTTGGTACGAAATAAATACACCATCCGTCCAAAATATACATAACTAGAATTTCAAAATCTAAAGCTACCAAGGACAAGTGGCATCTATCACCGGAACATAGTTACATCTTCAATACCAGCTTCCGTCATACACAACAACATCAACTCCAAGATCCGGACGCAAGGTGTAGAAGTGTAGCATGATAAAGGTACATCTCTATGCCTACATGTCAAATATACATATCAAGTAATCAAATATCATGTCATAGTCTAGCATGAGGAAGGTATATCTCTTTGTCTACATGTCAAGAAATAAGTTTCACAGTGGTATCATTAAGTACACACAATCTTAGCACACTCCAGGTGCCTGACTCAAATGCCCTGAAAAATATCACTATAGATCCATCAAAATAATCACACTTACTACAGTAAAGGTGCCTGGCATAACTGACCATCATCGAGCACATGTATATAACATTGTGCCTACGCCCACTACTGGCATGCAAGACTCTGGAAGAACGGGTCTTATCCAAGCGCTAATCATAATCACATAGCCCAAATAATGGGACCTGGTGCACGCGTAACCTGAAATCAGTATAGCTTAGCCTAATGTAGGTCCTGGTATACACGTCACCTCAATATTAAATACAACTGGTGCAGCGTGTAACCCGATCCATTTTTTCATATCAATACGACTCTATGTCCCACATCAGTCATCAATCCGCTCAAGTCTCACTATGCAAACATCTCATAGAAACACAATTCAACAATATAACATGAAATATCACAACATGCCTCAAATACAGTTCAAACACGTGTCACATACAAGTACACCAATAAGATGTGCAACGATATATCAAAAGTGGTTAGAGACAGAGAGACAACATATGGATATAACTATCATGACAGTACAATGTGACTACGACTAAGACAATAGCTCAACATGGAGTAAATAGCCCTATCATGACTCAAACAATTGAGCAGGTAGCCTAAACATGATTTCTAGCATGAATAAATACTGTGTAGTCACATAAATGGAGAAAACATGATATCAAGAAAGCATGATAGCGAAACAAGGCATATAGCAGCCTAAGAACTACACGGATCATGAATACTTCTGTGCATGCACCCGCACCCGCTGCCTAGCACGTCCGTCAACCCCAACCTATCTTATATATCATTGTTCTCAGGAAAGCCAAATCAAATATCGAGCAAGCCAATCGATACTCTAAAAACGCCATCCGACACAAATCAACCTCCGAACGGGTTGAAACTAGCCAAAAGCAACTCAAAAATATCAAATAATGTTATAGGAAACAAACCCAAGAGATAAAGGTCGAATCTTTAGTCAAATACTCAAATTCAACCAAGTAGTCAAACCTGGGATTGCACCCAAAACCCTACAAAACACACAATTCCGACAATCCATTCGAATACGAGTCCAACCATACAAATTTCAATTAAATCCAACTCTTAATCGATGTTCAAAACTCAATAATTGACTTTAGGAAAGTTTAGACAAAAATCTCCAATTTCTTTTTCAAATTCTTAATCAAAATGCCAAAGTCAAAGATAGATTCAGTAAATATAATTAAAATCGAGTAAAAAAACTTACCCCAATTCATATAGTGAAAATCGCCTCGAAAATTGCTAAAATCCATGCTCCATAACTCAAAATATGATACAATGACCAAAACCTTCTAAATAAAGTACTTATAGATCTGCTCTAGATATACTCTTCGCAAACGCGGAAGAATCATCGCGTTCGCGATGAATAAAAAATGCACTGCCACAAATGCCTTGCGTGTTCACGACACTCCATACATGAACGCGATGCTCATAGATGCCACACTACGTGAACGCGACCTCAGAAACACAAATGCAAAGCTCAAGTTTGACAGTCTCCGCGAACGCGTTTTAGCACTCGCGAATGTGAAGAGATAAAACAGCCCCGTCCAATTTCCTCTACGCGATCGCGATCTTAGCTTCGCGACCACGATTCTCTGTAGATACACCAGAAATTAGCAATACAAAATCCACCCGAAATGGTCCGAAACCACCCCGAAACTCTCCCGAGCCCCTCGGGACCCCGTCTGAACATACCAGCAAGTCTCAAAAATACAACATGAACCTACTCTAGGCCTTAAATCACCCATAAATCATCAAACCACGAATTTCACCTCAAACTAAACTTAATAAACATTTGAACTTTCAACTTCCAAAACTCGTGCTGAACCATATCAAATCAACTTGGAATGACCTCAAATTTTGCACACAAGTTCCAAATGACATAACAAACCCATTTCAACTCTCGGAACAACAATCCAAACTTGATATAATCATAGTCAACTCCCGGTAAAACTTGTGAGCCTTTCAAACCTTTGAATTGCCAACTTTCGCCAATTATGGACAAAATCTTCTAGAAGCCTCCAAATGCAAATCTGGGCATACACTCAAGTCCAATCACCACCTAGACCTAAAGAAACCATCTAAACTCCGATCCGAGGTCAAATACACAAGAGTCAAACTTGGTAAGCTTTTCTAACTTAAAGCTTCCTATTTAAGAATCATTTTTCCAAATCAATTTCAAACAACTCAAAGACCAAAAACGACGATGCACACAGGTCATAATAAACCATGTGAAGATACTCATGACCTCAAACCACCAAACTAGATGTAAATTCAAAACAACCGACCGCGTTGTTACATTCCCATCCACATGAGCATACGTTCGTCCTCGAACGTGCCAAGAGTCGTTCCAAAGCCTCAAATCACTGCGTATAGTCACCATGCACATACCCATGGGTGATCCCCCATCACACCAATCCGTATAAGCCTGACAACACCATCACCTAACTGAAGATCATTACTTCAACCTTAATCCATAAGACTTAGAATCAAATCTTTCACATTTGAAATCCATTACTAGACCCGAATCTCACATCCACACACTGCATAAGTCTGAACAAGCAGTATCAATCCATAACCATAAATCAAACGATATGTCATATCACTCAGATACTCATAGCAATAACTTCCGGCCATAGTAGCTGCTCAATAACAAATCTGTTACCGGTAACTAACCTCATATAAAAAAAAACCTTGTTCTAACCCTTAAACATTGCCAAAAATAACTGAAACACGCAGAAACTCATAACCACTCATCTGATCAACTATTTGTGAAGCTCTGTCACCCAATAAGTACCATTGCCAAATTATAAGCTGACTCCTGATATTATTCTTCCAACGTACCGTAATCAAATTCTATAGCACTCATTCCAGGTCCAATGACCTCATCTCATCAAATACAAGTTGCTCTACTGTCATGCCATACCAATTCTGCCTAAGCCACAACCCGTGCAATCAGTGCACTAATAAGGAACAACTCAAATATACCAAAAAATGGAAATATAATCAAATGAGAGAGCCGTTCCACAAGCTCAACAGATATCACCATGAGCTCAATGCTATGAACAAATCACACATAGAAGAACCAAGACTATGAATCTACCACGGATGATCATAATCCAATATAGTTTCACTGTGATACGTGACCTCATCCAAATATCGATCCACATGAAATACCCCAAGCCATATTGCTCAAAATCAACAACCATACGCAAATCAACAACAAACACACTAAGTGCATGACCATAACCAGAGAAAAATGGATAGCACAATATACCACAAATAGGAAAGACCACAACCAAGGCGATATCAACCATCCCAAGAGCCATCTCGCTCGAGAATTCTGCTACAAGGCCCAAACAGAAACGCATCTTGGTATGAAAATAACCAATAGATCACAACCCATTGTAGCATAATATAGTAACACATAGAATATATCCAAACACGAACAAGCTCAACTCTAGCGGAATGGCACACCCCTAAACAATAGCAGTGATGAGTCAACAAATCCGCCCCGGTGTGGAATACACATCCTCATTAGGTCAAATAAATAAATAACCCTCCAAAAGTCCACAGTAACCTAACTATAATACATACCATTATCTGTCTAACTCCGGCCGTACCTTCAAAGTCTGCAACCAAGAAACAATCTGCCTCGGAGAACTCCAGTATCCAAATTCCTAGAATACCAGAATTTCCATATTTGATCCCGACTTCACCAATGAATATCAGCAATCGATCGACTAGGAGAGTACCACAATACTGATGAAGAATCCATAAGTCAAAACACAGTGCGCCTTCTAAAATGTGCACCCTTCTCAGGTAATACCAAGTAGTACTAGAATTCATATAAACATCTGAGACCGCCCATGTTGTCTAAAATTCATGACCTTCCCTTCAAAATTGAACCACAACCTTGTACATGAAAATCTCAATCCCACACGTCGTAATGCATTTATCATGTCATCATATGAAAAGTACGAGAATCTCATTAACAATTATAAAGACACCAGCATGTTACATACTCCACCAGCTATAAACCTACCACTAGACCCCATCTAAGAGAAAATCACAACACGTAATATACCCCACAGAACTGTAGAAAATATACATCTCAAGCCGAGGTCGACACCATCGAGAACTCTTTGAAACCCATATGCACATAACCAAGCCATCAGATCCGAATCTCTCTAACTCAACCAAGTCACACAAGTTGCCAAATCCAAGAGTATTACACGAGTTGGATGATGGCATAGAAGGAATATTCGAGCCATGGGTCGTTCAAGGAAATAGGGTCATAGATGAAGCTGTTGAAGCACAGGTGAAGTATAAGAGGCTACGCAAAAGAGTCCTCGAGTCTGAGGCCAGGCATTTGGAACAACTCAAGATTGGCATGGAGTCAATTAACGAGTGGAGGAAAATGGCTACAAAGTCAACAGAAAGGTTGGAGTATTTAGAGCAGGGTATGATCGAGCTTGAAGGGAAGATGATGAAAAGGGTCGCGGATTGTCAGAATGCAGAGGGCAATGAAGGAGGACACCTATCAAGGGCGTATCTACTGGTGGACATGCACAACTTGGGGAATCTGATTGACGAAGCCAAGAAGGCCAAGCTTGGAGAAGGTCCCTCTGGGACCAAGTAGATTAGGATTATTTGTTTTTTAGAGTCGTTTTAGAATTCGAATGTAATAGGGAAAATGCCAGTAGTGACTCATTTACTTATTGTCGCTTTAGGTTCATCTTATTTACCACATTAATGAAATGAGTCTGTTATCGGCACTAAATTTCTCCAAATCTACATGTCGCTAGGCCTACCTCGGGCACAACGAGGGTCCCAAATTAGGACGCGCATTTATATTTCTGCAATACGTGTAATACTGCAAATACCTTCTTAGAATCCTTACTGACTTGTTTACCTTTTTATTTTTCTTTATTTTTTATTATTCTCATCCCCTAAGGTTGGTTCGCATATAATGGCATCATCGACATATCACACCAAATCCAGAGGCCCTTCACCTCCTCCTCTTCCAAGTGATCCAAGAAGTAAGGGTCAAGCTAAATTGGATGATATGAGTGGTGTCAGGAAAGACAACGCCACACATGCAGAGAATGTTGAGACTTCAGACGGTCGGAGTACTCTGGCACAAAATGATTTGGTCTTACGGTTGGAGCAGAAGATACTAGAATTGCAAGGGGAGCTTGAGCAGGTCCGCAACTTGGAAAACCTCTCCCTCACCTTATACGTCCCAGACATCAACCAGCAAAACACTCAAAACTCATTACTTCCTCAAAACGCACCGAACCAACATCCGCATAATCCTCCCGCACCCCATCAATATTAAACACCTCCATAAAATCCCAATCCTCTACCAGTACCAACCCCTCCTCAAAACCAACATACCCCACAACCTATCCCCGATCCGCAAAACTCAACTAATGACCATCACTACATTCAAACCCCCGGAATCCACCAAAACAATCTCATATACATAGAAACCTTACCCCTCTCCACTCAACTAACCTCATACACACCAAAATATGCCGAGAAGGACCTGCTCATCAAGAATTTGGCAAAGGATATCAAGAATCTCACATGCCGAGTCCAAGGTGTTGAATGAGGAAAAGGGATTGAAGGTCTGAATTATGAGGATCTATGTATTCAGCCAGAGGTAGAACTGCTGGAGGGTTACAAACCTCCTAAGTTCGAGATGTTTGACGGAACATGTGACCCGAAAGTACATTTGAGGACATACTATGACAAGCTCATGGGAGTTGGGAAGGATGAAAGGATTCACATGAAGTTGTTCATTATAAGTCTCACTGGAGACGCCCTATCTTGGTATATCAGTCAAAATCCCAAGAAGTGGGTTAATTGGGTAACCATGTCATCAGACTTCATGGATCTATTCAGATTCAACACAGAAAATTCTCTGACATCATCAAACTCGGGGAAAGGATTGAAGAAGGGATCAAGAGAGGAATGGTAACCAATTTTGAAGCGTTGCAGACTACGAACAAAGCATTACAGTCAGGGGGTATATCAAAGAAGAAAGAAAGAGGAGCAGTAATGGTAGCCCAAGATCCAAAATCTCCACTCACATACCAGAAACCTCCACCTACACATCATCCTTCACCTCCCAGATATCCTCAACCCGCTACCGCCTATCACACCTATAGCACCCAGCCAGCCTATTATCATTCACCTCCAGCTCGTCAAAACTATCAAAAACCCAAACCCAATTTTGATCGCAGACTACTCATACAATACACCCCTTTTGCTGAGCCCCTCGACCAAATATATGAAAGACTAAAGGCTGCTGGATATGTCACCTCCATTGTGGACCTCGAGGGGTGCCTAACACCTTCCCCTCAGGGTAACTTGAGCCCTTACCCGATCTCTGGTGATGCAAACTGGTATAATCTGAGTTATTTGTTATAGCTTCCCGAACACACCTTAATCCGTTAGGTGGATACCCTCCAACAATCGATTCCTATTCCCTTCTCTCAAAAGGAGTTGTCAAATATAGAAACCCGATTTCGCGAGAAAAAGGGGGCACGATAGCATGGCGACTCTACTGGGGATATCCTTAGGCTCTTACCATAACGAACTTGTTTTGTGAATTAGTCTTTTTCAATAAGCGTGTCTTTATTATTCTACTAATACTTGTACATCCCTTTCCTATTTTCCCTTTATGTGAACTTATTTTCCATCATTTTTAGTTTGACTTCAAAATTATACTAACTAAATTCCCTCTTTCCTGTTTTTATCTCTTTTTCATTATGGAAACTAACTCCTCTATTTGTTTTCTTTCTTTCCTGTCTTTATAATTATTCAATACCGCATTTTTCCATTTTCATCGTACAAATACTTGACAACGTGTTATTTTCCTTTTGCATAAATACATGCTCAACATCATATTCCACTTTAATACCATAGCGGCACTTAATAAGTGTCCGGGCTCTTCCTGTATTACCCTTTTTGAATTTGGAAAGGTTTATTTAAGGTACAACTAGTCGATCAGCGGTGCAGTCGACGGTTCCGTGCCTTTCCCTCTCAAGTTGTCTGCTTGGGGGTACTAGTCTAGACTTCTTTAGAAACCTCTTACTCTGACAATAACTGTATATGCATCATGATCAAACCTAGCATAGTTTTATATGTTGTTCGTATAATAACCGTCCAAGAAAACCTTATCCAAATCCCACTGGGATTTCCATAATCTCAACGGGCACAATCACGATATGTGCATTATTTGGAGAAAACAAATACTGATATGCTAATCGTTAATGTGTAAGTAGTCGAATCCGGAGGGGGAAAGGGTCTAACTTTGTTTATTTTGTAAGAAATGAGGCACGAAGTCCCCAGGTTCGGCATGGTCCGAAATATACCACCGTTATTGCTGGATTGGTTGGAAAACCTTTCGCCAAGCGACAAAAATCACGTGAAAAGGGTTCTCAAAAACTTACCCTCCTTATTAGACATCCAACCAAATAACATGTTGATCGAGGCTGCTACCATGTTATGGGACAGAGAAAGGGTTGTATTCCATTTTGGCAATATAGAAATGACTAATCTCTTGGAGGAAATAGGGGGATTCGCTGGATTACCATGGGATAGTCCCGGTTTGTTGGTTCCAGAAAATCGCACTCCTAGGGGGTTTCTGAAAATGATGGGCCTGAGAAAGAATGATGACTTGGCATGCTTGAGGAAGTCCTACGTACCCTTAGACTTCCTCTACGAAATATGGACACAACAAATCTTATCGTATTTTTCATTACGAATTCTCCATCACTTCCCTAGGTTGGACTCATCGTAGGGTTTTCGTATTCATCGTCTGTTTTCTGGGTATGATAGTGTTTCCAAACCAAGGGGATAGGATTCATACCAGGTCAGCCATGGTAACCAAAGCTTTAATGGAAATGATCGAAGGACAAACATATACTATTTTTCCAATGATTGTAGCAGAAATGTACCGAGCTCCGGATCCATGCAAGAAGGGGTTCAAACATTTTGAGGATTGTAACTTGCTGCTGCAGATTTGGTTGTTGGAACATATTCAGAGAGGCCAATATCGCCAAGAATTCCCACGAAGACCATGGAATGACCACATATATTTCCACCATCCGATAAGAATGACTTTCATCCCAGACAGGTTTGCAAAATTAGAGAATGCTATAAAATGGGTATAGTTTTTCAACAATCTGACCGAGGACAAGATTCAATAGATGTTCGAGTGGTTCCCTACTAACGAATTCATCATTAGATCCAGGAATGTTCCGCATTTGGTGTTGATTGGGTTAAGGGGCATATATCCCTATGTTCCTATTAGGGTCATGAGACAAGTTGTTAGAAAACAATTCATTCCACGAGTCTCCAAAATGGGTCATTACAAAGCATATTTTCAAGACGATGCCATTCCATACAAATGTGAGGCCCAGCACATGTGGCATTTGAAGATTATTATGGAAAAGGATACCATCGATCCAGATCGATACCACGCAGGTCATGTGTACTTCTACCCATCATGGTTGGATGATAGCATAGCAGGAATAGTCGAGCCAGGGGCCGATCAAGGAATCAGGGTCATAGATGAAGCTGTTGAAGCACATGTGAAAGCATAAGAGGCTACGCAAAAGATTCCTCGAGTCTGAGGCCAGGCATTTGGAACAGCACAATATTGATATGGAGTTAATTAACGAGTGGAGGAAAATGGCTACAAAGTCAACAGAAAGGTTGGAGTATTTAGAGCAGGATCTGATGGAGCTTGAAGGGAAGATGATGAAAAGGTTCGCGGATTGTAAAAATGTAGATGGCAATGAAGGAGGACACCTAGCAAGGGCGTATCTACTGTTGGACATGTTCGACCTGGGGAATCTGATTGACGGATCCAAGAAGACCAAGCTTGGAGAAGGTCCCTCTAGGACCAGGTAGATTAGGATTATTTGTTTTTTAGAGTCGGTTTAGAATTCGAATATAATAAGGCAAATGCCAGTTGTGACTCATTTACTTATTGTTGCTTTAGGTTTTTCTTATTTACTACATTAATGAAATGAGTAAGTTATCGGCTCTAAATTTCTCCAAATCTACATGTCACTAGGCCTGCCTCGAGCACAACGAGGGTCCCAAATTAGGACGCGCATTTATATTTCCGCAATACGTGTTTAAATACTGCAAATACCTTTTCAGATTCCTTATTGACTTGCCTACCTTTTTGTTTTTATTTATTTTTGATTATTCCCATACCCTAAGGTTGGTTCGCACATACTGGCATCATCAGCATATTACACCAGATCCATAGGCCCTCCATCTCCTCCTCTTCCAAGTGATCCAAGAAGTAAGGGAAAAGTTTAAATGGATGATATGAGTGGTGTCAGGAAAGACGACGCCACACATGCAGAGAATGTTGAGACTTCAGACGGTCGGAGTACTCTGGCACAGAATGATTTGGTCTTACGGTTGAAGCAGAAGATACTAGAATTGCAAGGGGATCTTGAGCAGGTCCGCAACTTGGAAAACCTCTCCCTCACCTTAAATGTCCCATACATCAACCAGCAAAACACTCAAAACCTAGTACCTCCTCAAAACGCACCGAACCAACATCCGCAAAATCCCCCCGCACCCCATCAATATGCAACACCTCCCCAAAATCCCAATAATCTACCAGTACCAACCACTCCTCAACACCAATATCACCCGACTCAATACCCGCAAACCACCACTTTCCATACTCCTTAACATACCCCACAACATATCCCTGATCTGCAAAATTCAACTAATGACCATCACTAAATTCAAACCCCTGGCATCCACCAAAACAATCCCATATACGTAGAAACCTTACCCCACTCCACTCAACCAAACTCATACACACCAGAATCCACCGAGAAGGAACTGCTCATCAAGAATATGGCAGAGGAGCTCAAGAAGCTCACAAGCCGAGTCTAGGTTGTTGAAGGAGGAAAAGGGATTGAAGGTCTGAATTATGAGGATCTATGTGTTCAGCCAGACGTAGAACTGCTGGAGGGTTACAAACCTCCTAAGTTCGAGATGTTTGACGGAATAGGTGATCCAAAAGTACATTTGAGGACATACTATGACAAACTCGTGGGAGTTGGTAAGGATGAAAGGATTCCCATGAAGTTGTTCATGAGAAGTCTCACTGGAGATGCCCTATCTTGGTATATAAGTCAAAATCCCATGAAGTGGGTTAATTGGGTAAGCATGGCATCAGACTTCATGGATCTATTCAGATTCAACACAGAAAATGCACCGGACGTCTTCTACATACAGAACCTAAAGAAGAAACCAACAGAGACTTTTCGCGAGTATGCTACTCGATGGAGGTCAGAAGTTGCAAAGGTTAGGGCAGCATTGGAAGAAGAGCAAATGAAAAAATTCTTCGTCAGGGCCCAGGATCCAAAATATTATGAGAGGTTAATTGTAACCGAGAATCAAAAATTCTCCGACATCATCAAACTCGAGGAAAGGATTGAAGAAGGGATCAAGAGCGGAATAGTAACTAATTTTGAAGCATTGCAGGCTATGAAGAAAGCATTACAGTCAGGGGGTATATCAAAGAAGAAAGAAATAGGAGTGGTAATGGTATCCCAAGGTCCAAAATCTCCACTCACATACCAGACACCTCCACCTATATATCAGCCTTCACCTCCCAGATATCCTTAACCCGCTACTTCCTATCACACCTATAACACCCAGCCAGCCTATTATCATTCACCTCCAGTCGTCAAAACTATCAAAACCCAGACCTAATTTCGACCGCAGACCACCCAGACAATACACCCCAATTGTTGAGCCCATCAACCAACTATATGAAAGACTAAAGGCTGCCGGATATGTCACCCATATTCCTGTTGTTGCCATGGAAAACTCCTCCTACTTGGTCAACCCAAACAAAACATGTGCATACCATTCCGGCATGAAGGCACATACCATCGATGAATGCTTCACTCTTAAAGACAAGATTCAGACACTAGTTGATACCAAAGTCATACAATCAAAGGAAGTCGTGCCCAATGTCCACAACAACCCTCTCCCGGACCATAGGGGTGAAGTAGTAAATGTGATAGAAACTGATGAAGAATGGGATCCTCAAGGGTCAATTGGGCTTGTTCGGGAAGGAGATGACCCTAAGAAACCTACACTCACACTCACTCCTATTGTGGTACAGGTACAACCACCAGTCGAAGTTGAGGTAGCCGCATCAACTCCGATCGAAATCGAAGTGACAACACCTGCTCCACTTGAAGTAGAAGTAACCACACCCTTCACTGTGACGGTAGCATCCAAATCGCCCTTTATATCCAATGTCGTACCTTGGGATTATGTTTCCAAAGCCAGGAGGAAAGGGAAAACAAAAATTGAAGAGTCTGGTGCTGCACAAGGGCTGATCAGAACTGGAAGAATCTATACACTTGAGAATTTGGGAGGAACAACTAAGGAAGCCACTGCCAAATAATCCATCATTGAAACTGGTCCGCATGATCTCTGGAGGAAGGTACAGGCAAGGGAATATTATGTGGTAGACCATCTGAACAAAACTCCCGCCCAAATATCCATACTATCACTGCTACAAAATTCTGAGGCGTATAGGAATGCTCTGATGAAGGTGTCGAATGAAGCGTACGTGCCCAACGATATCACCAGTGGGGAAATGGCCAATATGGTGGGGCAAGTGCTGGAGAGCCACAATATCACCTTCCACGAAAATGAGTTGCCACTAGAGGGATTGAGCCACAACAAGGCACTGCATATTACAGTGCAATGCGAGGATAAGTTCATTGCTAGGGTTTTGATAGACAGAGGATCCAGCCTCAACATCTATCAATTGATAACTTTAAAAAGGTTGGGCAAGGGTTTGCAGGAAATACGAGCAGGGACTATGAATATGAAGGTGTTTGATGGGTCGCAAAGAGCCACAATTAGGGAAACCAATTTATGCTTACAGATGGGTCTCACTTGGTTCGATGTTGAATTTCAGGTGCTAGACATATCCACCTCCTACAATTTGTTGTTAGGACGAACTTGGATACATGCCGCTGAGGCTGTTGCGTCCACTTTGCACCAGGCTGTGAAATTTGAATGGAATCATCAAGAGTAATCATTTATGGAGATAGGAGCAATCCCATTTATACCAATCAAACTGTTCTGGTCGTGGAAAATAGAAGGAAGTTGGGCGGAGAGACTTATCACCACATCGATCGTTTCAATGCTATTGAGAAAGATAAATGGTGGAGAAGAAAAATAGAAAGAATACTGGCATGGTCGGGGCATGAACCCGGCAAAGGACTTGGGAAGAAAATCCAAGGCATTACCAAGCCAATACAGCTGAAACATCATGGTACAACTTTTGGGCTTGGATATCCGTATACCTGGCAAGAATATGATGATTGGTTGCCGCCATGGCGAGGTCCCTCTTACCCTCTTGAGCAGCCAGTGCCACATCTGAGTCAGTCCTTTGATCAGGAAGATACAATATGGGGATCTGGAGAAGAAGAAGCTTTAGCGGGGCTAAGGATCCTGTTCTTGGAAGACAAAGATATGGATTGCAACGTGATAGTTGAGGAGGACAAGAAAGAAAGCCTTATCATTCGAACAATGGAGAGGGGAGCATTTCTTAGAAACTGGACCGCCACACCATCAAGGGCCAGACGAGTCCCAGGTAGCATGGCTACTAGTGTTATTTGAAAAATAATTCTTTTGAGTATTCTGATTCAGAAACATCTTTCGTTCAGTATCTCATTTTGGAAAACATTGTTTGAAGTCATTAAACGCTACTTTGTTCAAAACTTCAGCATTTTTATCAATAATTTGATGTTTTGTTATCATTATCTTTCATATTTTTCCTCTACAACATTACTATTTCTTACCTTGCTGAACCAATGACTGTGACATGTAATGAGACAACGCAACACAAGGATGGTGATTCAGAAGACACAGAAGAAGAAGATAGGATACCGAAAGAGAACGTTAGAACTTTGAGAACAAACCTAAGTCCAACCTGGATAAGACTGAGGTAGTCAATTTGGGAGATTCTGAAACCATCAAAGAAACTCGCATAAGCATCCACTTGTCACCATTAGAAACGAAAGAATACACTCGCTTCCTGAAAGAATATGAGGATATTTTTGCATGGTCGTATGATGACATGACCAATTTGAGCATATCCATAGTGGCTCATAAAATGCCTACCAATCCAATATGTTCGTTAGTAAAGAAGAAGCTCAGAAAATTCAAATCAGATATGAGCCTAAAAATCAAGGAAGAAGTCACTAAGCAGATCAAAGACAAAGTCCTCAGGGTAGTTGAGTACCCAACCTGGATAGCCAACATTGTGCCGGTTCCGAAGAAAGATGGGAAAGTCAGGGTGTGTGTCAACTATTGGGATTTAAATAGAGCAAGTGCCAAGGATGATTTCCCACTACCAAATATACACATACTGATTGATAACTGAGCCAAGCATAAGCTCCAATCCTTTGTGGATTGCTTCGCGGGTTATCATATAATATGGATGGATGAAGAAGACACAGAAAATATAGCCTTCATTGCACCGTGGGGAGTATATTGCTACAAAATGATGACATTTGGTCTAAAGAATGCTGGGGCCACCTACACGAGGGCCATGACAACAATTTTCCATGATATGATACACAAGGAGATAGAGGTATATGTGGACGATGTCATCATCAAATCAAAGAAAACCACAGATCACATAGCAGATTTGAGAAAGTTCTTGGACTGGCTGCGGAGGTACAATCTAAAGCTGAACCCCACAAAATATGCCTTTGGAATTCCTGCCAGAAAATTATTAGGATTCATTGTCAGCCGTCGAGGAATCGAGTTGGACCCGTCAAAGGTCAAAGCTATCCAGGAGTTACCGCCACCAAAGAACAAAAAGGACGTGATTTGTTTCTTGGGACGTCTTAACTCTATCAGCCGCTTCATAGCACAATCCATGGTGATATGTGAACCAATTTTTAAAATGCTGAAGAAGGATGCCGCTACCAGCTGGACGGAGGACTGTCAGAAGGCTTTTGTCAAAATCAAGGAATACTTGTCCACACCACCAATCCTAGTCCTACCAGAACCTGGTAGACCAATATTATCTGAGAAAGAAGTTCACACCTTATGAAGCACGATATTCTTTTAGTGGCCATTGATTATTTCACCAAATGGGTTGAAGATGCATACTACAAGGTTGTAACCAAGAAAGTCGTTGCAGACTTTGTCAGGGATCGAATTGTTTGTCGATTCGGGGTTCCAGAGTCCATCATCACTGATAATGCCGCTAATATCATCAGTGATCTGATGAAAGCCATGTGTTAAACATTCAGAATCAAGCACAAGAATTCCACGGCATACAGGCCTCAAATGAACGAAACCGTGGAGGCTGCCAAAAAAAACATCAAGAAGATACTACGAAAAATGGTAGAGAATCACAAGCAATGGCACGAGAAGTTACCATTTGCCTTATTAGGATATCGTACCATAGTCTTGTAATGACCCGATCGGTCGTTTTGCGTTATCGGACCCCGTTACCCTAAATGAAACTTCCCACATCAGCTTATTGTGATTTATGACTTGCGGGGGCGGGTGGTCCGGGATTCAGAAGTGTTTAGAGAAACATTGGAACACTTGGTTCCTTCAGGTTGGCCTTTAAGGCCAAGTTTGACAGCGGTCAACATTTTCAATAAATGGCCTCAGAATCGAGTTTCAATGGTTTCGGTAGCTTCGTATGATGATTTCGGACTTAGGCGTATGTTCGGAATGGGTTTTTGATGACCCGAGAGCATTTCGGCGCCCAATATTGAAATAAGAGTTCCTTAAGTTCCTAGTGTGGTTAGGGACGTATTTTTGTGTTATTGAGGTCCGAATAGAATTTCGAGACTGGGAATAGTTCTGTTATGTCATTTATGACTTGATTGAAAAATTTGATATCATTCCGAGTAGTATAGGTCGATTCGGCGCGTTGTTAGCGAAATCTAGAAAACTTGAAGTTCCTAAGTTATGATTCCAGGGGTTTTGGGATGTGATTTTGAGATTTAGCATTGTTTTGAGCATTTCGAAGGCTCGAGCGAGTCCGTATTATGATTTGTGACTTTTTGGTATATTTGTACGGGGGCTCGGGTGGGCCTAGGTGCCTCCCGGACACCACACGAGGCCAAAAACCAGCTAAAATAGCTATTGGTGCACCTGGTGTGACCGCAGGTGCGGTTTCCCAGTTGCAGGTGCGGGACCGATCCTGCGGTCCCAGCCTCGCAGGTGCGACCCCCAGCGGGCAGTCCATTTCTCGCAGGTGCGAACAAAGTTCCGCAGGAGCGGAGCCGCAGGTGCGGTCTCCCCTCCGCAGGTGCGGGCCCAGGCTTCCTCGTCCATTTCTGCAGGTGCGAGCTTTTGCTCGAAGGTGCGGTCCTTGAGACGCAGGTGCGAAATCACTGTCAAGCAGTGTGTTTCTTAAATACAAGATTGTTCATTTTTTTTCTTCACTCTTTCCTCCATTAAACACTTTAAGAGCTTGGGAAAAGGGCTCCACGACCCAACCACTGAGAGGTAATTAAATTCTACCCCTAAGTTAGTTTAATTCATGAACTCTTTGTTAAGTTAACCTTCTTAATAAGAAAAAATCAAGAATTGGGTAGTAACCTAAGTCTTTCGGGAATTTAGAGAATTACCCGTCAATTAGCTATGAAATCAAGAAAAATCATGTATTAACGATCCTTAGGTTATGGGTGAGTGGTTCCTTCATGAATTTTCGAAATCCGAGCATACGGGCCCGGGGATGGATTTTAGGATTTCTTCAAGAATGATGAATTTGACTAAATAGTAGGAGAATTCCATGCTTTGAGTATAATTTGATATATATTTATTTAACGTTTGCTTAGTTTCGAGTCCTTGGGTGACGAGTGTTGGTTGTTTTCCCAATGCACACGCAAGTGTACGTGGTCGACAAGTAATATAGGATT